>JANFAE010000841.1:0-25755 GCA_024613145.1 Pisolithus marmoratus | reverse complement strand
ACGGAATATGCTGGTTCGGGTCCACTTGACTAGTTTGCACGACGCCTTGTCACTGCCTCTTTAGCTGGCACTCAGGTTAAACGACATGGGCGCTGTCGTAGAAATCACGCTTTTGAACGTGCCGAAATTCGTTTGATAGTCTGGATGCTTTGCGTCTCGACATATATGGTTTCGTTTTCCGACCTTTCTTGGAAGGTGTGAACCCAAGTCTGATGGACCCAAACTGGTATGCAATTCCATGCAAACAACCTACGCAGTATGGTGTGGTCTCGTTCCGAAAACGCAATGGGCTGATTACGCTAGTGGCAGGGATACGTGCCACTATCGTGCGTCGTATATGTCTAGCCTTGCGTGTCTCCGGGCTAGCCGTGGGTAAGGTAGGTCTGACATGGCGGAAAGTACAGCAGGATTGCTTTTTGAAGGGATACATTTTGTTTTTCCTTGAGACCTTAAGAAGGCCCATCAATGAAGTGGCTAGTTGGTACCCGACGGTTCTTGACAGTCCGGACTGGTCCTGAGGACAATCTGGCTCCCTGATCAGTGTGGTACGCAGTCGAGGAGACAACGCGAACGTTCCTGAAATTTCCATTCCTGCTGTAAGACCGGATGACCTTTAGTATGCTACAGCAACCGATGTTCGACACACCTGTATGTACTATCCGCGACAGTCAAAGCTTACTTCTGTACCTAAATAAGGGTGTGACCACGCAAAGTCAATCCACCGGGTGACTTGTTGTAAGTCCGGAGATGAGTTTCACCATGACTGTCTCACCTTTCGATCAGAAGTATGGCGTCATCGGGGAGGGGAGGGGAAGGTCACGTCACTGCCCCATCGGTCCTGCACATGTCGGACACTCCTCACGTCAGTACTTGTTACACGTTACTTGATGGCGGACCCTAGCAGACCCTGAGGGACGTGATTGCTGACGTCGCTGACGTTTAGAATCGGTTGGAATTATTTGGTTGGGTTATCGCTACTCGCCAAAGTCGATCAGCCGCTTTTTTTTTCTCTCGAGATTGACACTGGCATAATCTGGAAAGTCATTTTGCTACTCCTTGGAGTCGGAGCGTGCCGAAGAACCTGACTTAGTTGGGGAGCGGCAGGCACTTGCTGGGACGTTTCAACTTGGACGCCCGGTGGCGCTTAGGTGCGCAGCAGTCGCATGCAAGTCTGTCCTTTTAATTTCCGTTGGCTATCCCCTTTTCGCAAATTCGGCGGTGTGATGATCATAGTGCAGTTTGATGGTCAGCGGTGGGGGTCAAAGTGACCGTCATCATGGGTTCTTTTTGTGTCCGCACTGTACTTGGGGTGACGGCGTGACACAAGTTGCGTGACCCGGTGTGACCGGCAACTAGCTATGTCACGGGGTGTCTTTTTGCAGGTGCACGTAAAAAACTGTGCTGGGGGCAACGCAAGTCCGTACAGTAACGGAACCCGCAACACTTTCAAGGGTGTATTCATATTGCATGCTTCGTTCTTTGGTGGACAGGAATGTCACCGTGAGCAGGTTAGTCGAGAAGGCGCGTCGGGAGCCGGGCATGAGGATTCCATCACTGTCCTACAGGCCCACTGAGCGCCTTGTTAACCGCATATCGTTGCAAGGACAACGGAGGTTAGCACGTATGGACTCCTGGTCTCCGCTTTCTGTCGACTGTCACACCTTCTGGGGCACGGAAACCTATCGATGACAAGCCTCCTCCAGGAACTACGGTCCCTCGGAAACCAAGGGTAGACTTCAAACCTGGCCCAGTCAAACCTGTGACGCTTGGTATCGATCATTCTCCGTCCCATTCACCCTCCAAACCTACCACCCGCTGCAGTCATTACCATCCGCCTCGTCACCTACACCCACCAAAGCCTTTCCAGGTCGAGTTGTCTGCGGTCGAGCTCGCCAAGAGGGACATTGCAGAGCTAGCCAGCAGGGCGTTCTCGAGGCTCCCCCAGCAGATGCGGGTTCAGTGAAACGTGTCTTCCATCAGGCCTTGCAGCTACTAGTGTGTATTCCACACACTGCCTTATCTAGCCAGACCCCTTATTCGACCTCGGTTTTCCTAGAAATTCTACTTCCGCGGTCTCAAGGCGATCAACACACACCGCATACAAGTGAATACTATCCGGGAGCGTGTCAAGTCTGGTGGTGCCTTGCCTACGAGGGCGGAGCTGCGGTTCATCCGGACTTTCAAACGAGATGCATTTAAGTAGTGTTGTTTCATTTGTCTTGGCTATTCGCGTGCTAATCTTTCTCCAGGCTTGTGCCATTTATGGTCATCGTTCTGATTGCGGAAGACTCGTACCATTCGTCGCTCTCTACTTTCCTCGAATGCTCCATCTACGTGCGTCCTGCCTGGACAGCGGGATCGCATCGCCTGCAAGGCACGAGCGGATCAGTTAGGTGTGCTTTTCCGAAATCGTGGGGTATACGAAGCGATGTACAAGGACGGCCAACGCACGGGTTCGTTCACGCGGTCTGAAGGATCCTGTTGCGGTGTGCAGGTGTGCTTGGTCGTTTCTAGCTTTTCTTGAGAGTAATACGTTTATAATTACAGTTTATTGGGACTACCTGCATGGGGTCCGTCGTTGCTAGTCGCTTGGCGCATACGCCGACACTTGAAGATTATTGCTGAAGACGACAATTTATTGAGGGGTGAAGGCTACGGTCGTGGTCTGACCATCCGAGAGTTAGACGAGGCACTCTCGGAGCGCGGAATGTGAGTAGTGCGAGAATCCAAGCCCGATAGCTAAGCCATCGTTTTCCAGGATACCGACGCCGGAGCGGAGGTCAGCAGACGATCTAAGGGATCAGTTACGCTGGTGGTTGGACAGTACGGAGGTCATGCCGCAAGGCGCGGACTCCATCAGTAGGCGCTTGTTACTTATCGGACAAATTGGCTCACAGAAGTGACCAACCGATTGGCACTCCTTGGCCTCAGATCGGATATTTATAATGCCATTCCGCTATTCACACTGCAATCGTATGTTTGTAGATGAGGCTTTAAAGGTTTTTGGGGTGCTGTACGCCGATGTCGATTGCCCCAGTAAATTTACGCCCAATTAAATCGATGTCGCCCCTGTCGTACTCATTGAAGTGTTCGGCGCGCCACACATAATAACATGGATAATTAAGTTATGTACTTATGTACTCGTATAGGCAGATGCATAGAAGTCCCAGCTGATCCAAGAAACGTACACTCAGCCCATGGCGGTCTATCTCATTGGTACCACCTTTTCTCTGCCCCAAGCTCAAACTCCCAAAGCGTGACAACCGCCCTTTGATCGAACCTGCACTCCCCGTTGTCGGTGTACCGATGGAAGGGCTCGCACGCAACACTCCCAGGCCATTACTATTGCCCACAGTTACCAGTGACTCGCGGGGCGAGTTTGGAGGACCGTCGATTGCTCCAATTCCTGTGTTAGCACCCACGCCATTCCGGGTAGCGTGTCAGATCGCCAGCCCGTGGAGACGCCAGTGAGGCCGTGCCGCGCCACATGCGCGGCATGTAATTGG
Organism: Pisolithus marmoratus; assembly: GCA_024613145.1. NCBI lineage: Eukaryota > Fungi > Basidiomycota > Agaricomycetes > Boletales > Pisolithaceae > Pisolithus > Pisolithus marmoratus. The sequence goes on along the minus strand of JANFAE010000841.1, from coordinate 22,249 downwards.
AGCGGCGTCGGTTTGCTTCCATGGCGGCCATCCAAATGCGAGTGCGTTGTGAATAGGCATGGGAAGGCGAGCGTACGTGTCCATGTGACGATAGAGGCGAGGGTAATATAGGAACATGGATCGCCGCTGAAGACCCACCGAGCGATAGCGGGGCTGCCCCACCCGCGAGGAAGCAGACGATGATAAGGAGGGTTGGGCTTTGTGCACGAACCCTGCTCATAGAATGATCCCAGGTCATGCACTGACGCCCCGTACGAGTGGGTGAGATGTATGACTCTGCGGGGGTATCATCGAACCCGCCTTCAGCGGTGATCCGCCGAATTTCTTCCGAAAAATTCTTCCGGAAGAGTTCCTGAGCGTTTGATGGAAACGAAGCATTTCGGTGGGCATATCTGACCGTGTAACTTAAGACAACTGTCGATGAGTCGAACCTGTGAACGTTCAGCATACTTGTAAATAGAATCATACTGTTCAAGTGTCGCACCTGATCATCGATGGCCGCTTTGAGTCGATCCACCTGGTCCGCCCTATCGCGGTGGTGCGCAACATAGCTAGGATGGAAGAAAATTTCCCGATACGCTGGTATACTGTCCTGGGGGGTCGACCGCACTATTCAAGCTCATTGAGAGCGGATTGGTAGAGAACGCTTGCGCTGTTTGGCGAATGCAGCGTATCTAAGGTGAAAAGAGGTAAGTTCACTGGTCTTCTGTTCCACCTCATTCAGGGCATTCTCCACAGGGGAAATGTGGATGACCTCGGTATCGGTGATGTCAGATCGCCTGAGAACTGTTGGGAATGCCTGCTCTGTCGTATACAAAGTTTTGTCGGTCCAAACTTCCTCGTTGCCATCGCTGTCGGTCTTGGCGACCTGCCGAGAACAACTAAATACATTGATGGAACTAAGGACGTGTTAGGATAGCGGACTAATGATTGAATTGGAGCAACATGCCTGTGCTCATAGTAGCTCCGGATCGCCAGGGGAACATCAAGGCTAGTAAAGACAGGCAAGTTACGATCGGGTTCTGGTGAGACAGCCGTCACTTGAATATATTGGTCGTTTCCAAACCGGACGTCCACTGGTGGTTCTCCCATTGCCTTGAGAAGTTGGGCGCCAGGGTGCTTGTTCATCATGCGTTCACAAAAAGTACCATACCGCTCCCACTCGTATCCTCTGTACTACAAATGAACAGTATTAGGTCCATTGCACATGAGACAAAGCCATACGATAAATTGTTTCCCGCGCAGGGCGTCTGGGAAGTCACCCCAGAATGCGACCCGAAAGTAGTCGGGGTAGTAGCGTTGGTCGGTGGTTATATGCTCTAAAAGGGTTGCTTCGTGCCTCAGAATTTCTGCCAAGCGGGCGCTGCAGGGATTGTCTTTTAGTGAGGCTAACCGAAGGTGAGGAACTAACAACGCACTAGTTGAAGGTAACTTCAGCGTGTTGTTTGGCCAATTCTTTACAGATTTCTATGGCACTCTCATATGCCTTTCCTTTACCTGTCTCAGCGTGTCAGTACCCTGCTCTTCGCACGTGGCGTACACTAACCAAGATAGTCAAGGATAAGAAGACAAAGGGTTTCTTTGCGGTGGAATTGAGATTGCTGGGGAAGGCCAAGCCTCCATTGGAGGAACGAATGAGTAGAGATCCCACTCGTGCAGGTCAGAGTGTAGTTTGAGCGTTAGCGCGGCTTCTACGTAGTTCTGAGATTGCAGGTGGGCCTATGAAAACTGGAGGTCCTCCCACTATGCATGTCGCGTAACTACGCACGTTCACAAGCTGGTGGACATATTTGATATACATTTCTTCACGCCCAATTTCACGAATAAAATTCATCAAGCGTAACTGCGGAGCCATCAATGGAATAGTTCAAAGAGTCAGTGTAAATTTCTTACAGTCGCAATGACCCGATCTTCAGCAAATTCTTCGCCCTCCGGCAGACTCCTAACACTGAGTAGGAGTTTCAAGAATGCATCCACGGAATCCAAGAAAGTCGAAACATGTTCACGTAGCTGTTCTTCGACTTCCGAGGACTCAAACAGTTGCCTCAGTTGAGCAATGAAAAATGCACGTGAGATGTCATCGCCCTTGGATTGCGACATGAACAGCGAGTCCAACTTCCTCACGAGCTCATTCTCAATCCTGTCGAAATTGCCGGACTGCTGGTACTCGCAGATTATCATGCCGTAAAGGATGCCAACAGCGGTATTACGGAGTGAGTCGTGGTGGCTGAGACATAGGTTCACGATCTGGCCAATGAGCGGACTGAGCACATGTTGATAACCCTGTGTCGGCGAGTAAGCACTAGATAAGAGAAGTAAGGCTATGCAAACCCTATGAATAGTGTCCGTTTCCGTAGACTCTGGCACGGTGAGAGCTTCCCAAAGGCGGTTCAAAGTTTCGGCGCCTTCACCGCGAATATCGCCACCGAGACGCCATACTGCACGTCTTTTCTGCAAAGTACATTAAAACGGAAACAGTTGGTACATGAGCGGACTGTGCATACCTGTGCCGTGAAGTCCTCGATAACAAGTTGATCGGACGAAAGTAGTTTTAACAACATATGAAACGCATCACGCCACAGGTCTACCCTGAACTGTTTCGCGGCTGCAGGCGTTGGTATAAATATCCGCCTGAGCAACGTGGAGACAGGGTCCATCATTTTGATTAGGACTTTGTGGGTCAAAATATTCACGTTTAACCACGTGCTCGGCCAGGCGTCGTTGTCAAGTATGAAAGTCCCAACTTTGAAGAATTGCGTCAGGAGAGCAGCGAAGTTTTCCCTTCCCTCTATTTCATAGCAGGACTCGAGGAAGCTGTAGATGTGTTTCGTGGGGGCGGAGAGTACAAGGGCCAAGAAGACGATGGCAGTTTCGCCTAACCCAGGATTGAAGTTCTTGCCATCATCCGCAGACGCAGAACTCCGTTGTGCATTCGGGAATGACGCCATCAGAGAGAATGGGTATGACTCGGGGAAAGAGACAGGGATCGGGGCAGTAATGGTTGTTGGCGTCCGCGCGCGCTCGAGCGCACGGTGGTTCGCGGGGTTCTGGAATTCGCGGTACGTCTCCAGCAACCTGGCCAAATTTGTAAGTACAATACTCTGTCGATCCCTAGGATCCTACCTGGGAAGGAGCATGAGCAAATACTCCACGTTATCCTGTTCCTGTCTCAGCATGGCCCGATCGGCACCCACAGTTGGTGACACCAACTGCTGTTGCAACTTGTCGAGTATCACAGCGACAATCGTAACACACAACCTCATTGACTCCAACCAGCTCACTCGTGACGCGTCCTTCGCGTTTTCGGAGTCACCCGGCTGACTCTGCGTAAACTCGTCGTACCGACCGAAATGTGGTTTGATCCAAAGGACAACAGCCTGTGTAAGGAGTGATCGAGCTTGCGGGTCGTCAAACAGAAAGCTTTTCACGAGTTGTATATACATGATCAGGCGCCAGATGATAAGTTTGCCCCTAGCAGCGCAGGTTGCATTCGCAAAGTTGGTGGCAATAGTCACGAGCTCTATGGTGGGGAAGATCTTCGCCAGCTCTGGTAACGTTGATGTGAAATGCTGGGGTGCAATGGTTTGAGTGCCGATAATAGACGGAGGGGAAGTTGATGCCATCATACGGTTAACCTCGACGAGATGAGCACGGATCTCTTTCTTGAATGTTGTCTCGAGATGCTCAGTTGTTGCCCCAGTACCAACTTCTTTCGCCTTCTGGAGTTCTCGTGCGCGGGTGATGAACTTGAAAATGTAATGCCACACTTTGAGAGTAGCTCTCAGAGGAGAAGCTGTATCCGTGCCAGTGGGATTCCTCATCAGTCTGTTCATCGCGCGCAGCATAAGCGATGCAGCAGCCGGGCAATTGAAGTGCTTGTCAATGTAAACGTCCAAGACTGGCTGGAAATTGCTGAATCGCCTATCCTGAACGATGCCAAGCACAGTCACGAGTGCATTGAACACAAGATTGTCCATTTCGCCGGATTGGTTCGACGGCGAGATGAGGATACCAAAAAGGGAGTCGAAGATGTCGCGTAAGAATTTGACAATTTCACCCTCACCGACGAACGTGAATTTGCTGAGCACGGTAGATAGGAGGACCTTGTCAGTCAACTGGTCCCACTTTAGTAAGCTCAGTAGGACAGGGTTCTGGGTGAATTTTGTCGAGCACAGGGAGGAGCGGATGACGAGGGTGTCGCGCAAGGGGGGAGCTAGTCTCTGGAGTTCCGGCGATGTAGCCACCTGTTCTGGACGCTGATTCGGTAGATGCCATGAGGACAAGTTCAAGTACATATCCGGTGTGATTTGGCTCAGTTTATCTGCCTTGTACAACACCAGAGTATGGCTTCCATCTTCTAGGAATGCACCCTTGCCGGGGAAAAGTGGCTGGAAAGCGAATGCAAATGGACGTTCCAGGCCCAACGCGCGGTTCCCAGACCGATTTCTGAAAGTGAAGAACAAATGCCAATCCGGTATCCCGTGAAGAGGAAGCTGTAGCTTGATAAGTTCACCAAACGTTGGCTGGTTGTTGCGTGCGAACACCATGGAGTGAAAATATGTTACACAAGGTTCTCCTGACCCCAAAGAGATCACATGTTCTACCGGATTTCCCCGGGAATCGCGTACCTCTATAGTGACCTGGATATTTTGTGCCATTGGCCCAGGACGAGCAAGATTTACCATACTGAGGCGGTTGGCAGGGACGTGGGAGGTTGGGAATTCGCCGGACCATAGTTTGATGTAGAGTTCATTGCGGACGTCACCGGGGAATACAACGTCGGGGAAACCAAGGCGCAGGGTAAGCGGGATGTCCTGCAAAAGCGACATATTCTCCCGGACGATCGTTGATGACTCCCCGTGAAAGATCTTGAGTGCCACAGCAACCATCTCTGCCCTGTATGCAACATTCTCGATCACCCAAACCACGTGTCAAGTGAGGCGACGCACCTCGCCGATTATCATATTCTTTCGAGTTATTCGCAATGATATCTTGATGTAACATCGAAAACAAAGCCTCATTCGTAGGAACATAAATAGGCATCGTATGCTCGCGCATGGGTGACACCTCCGTACCATCGGCAAGCATCTTGCTCAACTGTGTCAATTCGAGTACTGCGCACCCGAACGGACGCCGATAGCTGGTCGCCTCTGGTGTAGAATTGGGAGAAGACGTTGAACCGCGAAGTGTGCCAAGTCCCTGCTCGTTAATAGAAACAGATGACTCAGAAGGACGTCGACTACTGTCACTTCCGCCTGATGTGCCGGGGGCACCGGAGCTCATGCGTGATGCCATTTTCATGGCGCCACTTCTGACAATTCTACACACGAGAAACAAAGTATCTTGTGCATCACTCTGTGCGATGTCGGTGAACAGCGTGCGGGCACGCAATGTTAAACCTCCTTCCCAAAAGGGAACACCGTTGTGATTGAGGACAACGCAAAACTCTTCCGTAACGAACCTAGGTGCATCGGAGTGTTTGTAAATCGAGAAGAAGAGCTCAGCAGTTTCTCCTGGGCCACATAGCGTAGCGACGAAAGCACGAAGATCGAGGAAGATATGATAGAACTTGGCAGCTGCAGGTTTGCTGCCTACAGCGTTGGCAGAAGCAAAAGACCCAGTTACGCGGGACGAGATGCGCGGACGGGCGACGTCGGGGAACGCAGAGTGTGCTGGAGTGGGAATCGGGACCAATGGACTGTTGTGTTCAGCGGGTCCGATAGTAAGTTTGGAGTTGTTGGAATGCTCGGTTGATACGTTCATGTACGCAAGAGCCGTTTGCATCGCGTACATCCTGACTGCACTCATCCAACTTCTTGGGTCGAATTCGGCCTCGACATCTACGGTGACCAATGCGCCCCACGTTGGATGCCTGACGATGATGTCCAAGTCCTGCACTACGTTTCCGGCCACGAGCCTCATTACACAGTCTCGCGCGAGGGCTATAGTTTCCTCGGTGCTGAGTGTCTGTGCTAGCAATTGCCTCCTGCCAAGATGAAGAGCCTCGATGTGACCCTTGACGGTGTGGAACAGGGCGTAGTCCCTCCGCGCGAGGTAATGAAACATGAAACTATGCCATTCTCTGAGGGCTGACGCAATCTCGTCGACGAGGGGCTGCGCTGCTCCAGAGGCTGTGTCGTCTCCGGACTTCAGGGAAGGGCGCGGTGGGAGAGGGTTTCTGTGGTTCTGAGGGGGAGGTCCCGGCAGGGTATACCGTGACTGCTGCATGAGATGACTTGGCAGTGTCTGGGGGAGAGAGTAACTTGTGTTCCTTGTGTTCTTCGTTGTGGGTGTCCTTGTCTCGGTCTGGATGAGGGTGGCGATCACGATGAGGATGCTCGGGTCCAGAATTGGTGCGCTCTCGTTTCCACTGAACGAGATAGTCTGCTGCATGGGATAACATGCCTGGTGGGGGATGGGCGGCATTTTGGGTGGAGGGATTGTTGATGTTGAGCGAAGTAACGAGATCGGGAAGGCGGCCTTCTGCGTCGGAGAGCTCGTCTCTGATGTACACGTGCGAAGCGGGGAAGATTCCAATAAAGACCTGCTGCGGCTCTTCGATTTTCACGGACTTGGTTGGGGCTGATGGATCAGAAGTTGACCAAGATATCGGCGGGTCGCCGAGCAGAACACACGACATAGCTATGGAGTCGAAAAAAACTGAATAATCGCAACTTGAAACGGGGGAAGTGTAATGGACACACCCACGATACCACACAGCCTCCGTCTCCTTGCCTCTGGGGACGTATTTTTCGAAGGCATACACTTCATCGCCGACCTCGAGCGAGACGACGTCACGATGTACGGTGTGTTCTTCGGTAGATCCCTCGGTGATGGTAGACATGGGTCTTCGGCTGGAAATGCGGGTGTCTCGTTTGGACGGTGACAGTGGGTGCACCGCATAGCCATATGCGATGAGTGGAAGAGGCTCCCAGACGCCTTTCCGTTGACCTGTAGTTGCATTTGGAACCATGAGGACGAGGTCAAACGATATCTGAGAGGTGGTGGTGATGATGATGGGGGAAGGAATGGAAGCATACGCGGCTCTTTCACAGCCAAGTTTTTCGTCGTTGTACAGCCCAATCGGAAGCTTTGGTATGTATGATAAATATTTTCCGTGTAACAGTCATCAACGTCGACACACACGACCCACACCGCCTGCGTGGTCGAGAGCGCCGGCGTGGCACCCAAGAGTATGGTCATAAGCCATTGATTCGTTGCCAGTTCCACCTGGTCGCTCATGTACATCCGTGCTCTCACAGCATTTTTACATTCCCTGTTACACAGAACCTAGAAATGCTGTCTTCGTCTTCTCGTGCACGTCGCCCAGACCACGTACGTCCACTACGAACATTCACGGGTCACACTGACACCGTCCGATGCGTCGCCTTCTTCCCTGACAACCGTCGTCTTGTCAGCTCCTCCTGGGACAATACAATTCGTATCTGGGATCTCGAGACGGGGCGACAGACACGAGACCCATTGACGGGCCACACAGACGTCGTTCGTTCGGTCGCCGTCTCCCCAAATGGCGATCGAATAGCGAGCGCATCCGAGGATCACACCCTACGGGTATGGGACGTCGCAACAGGAGAGCTCTTGTATGACCCGGTGGAAGGGCACGCATCCGGTCTCTGGTGTGTCACCTTCTCACCCGACGGCCAGCGAATAGCTACGACGGGTGACAATACGATACGCATATGGGATGCAAGTACTGGTGACTTAGTTGCCGGTCCTTTCAGATCACACAATGGCAATCTCTATTCGCTCACATACGCCCCTGACGGACTCGAGATTGCCAGCGTTGCCAACGACAAAACTGTTCGTGTATGTGATTCAGACATTGGCCAGATGCTCGTTGGCCCCATGGAAGGCCATGAGAATGACGTGAGGTGCGTCCTGTACACACCAGACGGCCAGTGCCTGGTTACGGCCCTCCGACGACGGTACCATTCGCCTCTGGAACGTCATCACAGGAGAACAAATAGGAGAGCCCATCAAGTCCCACACAACCATCATCACCTCCATTGCCATTTCCCCAGATGGCGCCTTCCTTGCCACTGCAGGACCAAGCACCGTCATGCAAGTCTGGAACCTCTCTACGAGACAGGAAGCTAGTCCTACTCTCCGACATGCCAACGATGTCTCCTGCGTGGCTTTCTCCTTGGATGGACGATACATCGCAGGGGGTTGTTGTGACTTCAGAGTATGGCTGTGGGACGCCAGCGTATTGTGGCGCAGTCCATCCTCGGCCACCGAACCTGCACAGCAAATTCCGACGCCCCCGTCAATTCCGAGTGCACCAGTTCCTCCCTCAAGTAAGCTGAGTTCGTCGAAGGAACATTGTAGGATTCTCATCCAAGTCAGCTTCCCCTCCCCCCAGAAATAGATGAATTAGGACATTCGCCAGCCATGGTGCCACTACCTGCCTCTCCTTTGAGTTCTATTGCCGTGGTCTGTATTACACAGTATTTGCTTGTTGCTCAGTCTGAAACCACAAGTACAGCTTCCCAGAACCCCTACCAGGGAAGAAGATCAAGAGCTGGTACCCCCCGCTGAGAGTGGCAACACCGCCTCCGTTGATACTACACCTCACAGCGGAACACGGTCGCAGAAGAACCAAGACGGAGCAGAGTCACGCAGAACCAAAGGCATTGCACGACTCACCGCCACTTCTCGCCACTTCATACAAGTAGGCGGTTCGTACATATGCAGCATTGCTGGGTGTGACTAAGTACTGCACAGAGATCTCGACCTCACCGGAACAAAGCCGGGAAACGACCCCGGAGTCCTGCTACGCATCTCTCAAACTCACCAGACAACACGCAAGCGAACCTAAATTCTGATTCATCTTCGCATCTCGAAGACGCAGATGAAACTATTTTTCTCTGCTGTTACTTCGTGCGCACAAAACGTCGCGAATGACGTTTGTATGCTTTTACTATAACCTCACATACATTCACGTTGTTAGGAAACCCATACTCAATTGTCCATTTTCATACTCAACGCATGCTACTCAAGTAACCCATATCAGTGATAGTGATAGGTTCAGTTCAATGGGCGGCAATTTGGGACTACGCTGGACTAACCTTGCCATTTGGGTGTCTTCCGAACCTCGGCGATTAATTGAACGTGGTATGCTTACTGAGATGGTTTGGTGTCATTCCACCGGGGAGCCGCATATATAATGCTCGGTGTTTCTCTCGTTTTTCCGGTTGGGTGTATGCTCGTTCTCCGTACACCTGTCGACGGGATCACCGGTGACTGTATGTACATTGGTTAGGGCGTGCATCGTTATTAGCATGCAGATCCCTCTCAGGATTCCGGTAGTGGAGGGTGGCCATGGCTTTACAGAGCTTCCCTATTGGACCCAGTTACTCAAACGTCGGAACAGTGTACTTGGAAGTCGTCAATGATGTGGAGTCAGTGTCACTGCTGGGCCATGACTGATTAGCATTTTACGAATATGACAAATGAGATGAGTTCCGGGTCCAGTTGGGCATGTAAGTTATTTAGTGTAAAATGGTTGAAGAAAACAAGTGGGTACCAGCACTCGACAAGTACTACAAAGATAGAATAGGTATCCCAGAAAGCCACCAAACGAATCATGAAATGCAGGTTCGTCAGGAACTGTTGAATGACACTAAAACTAGTAAGGCAGGTCTTTACCGGTGTTCAACAGTAGCAAAGGTAGGGATTGGAGATATTTATACGAATGAAGAAGCACCAAGATGAAGTTCATTTTTATACACATCCTCCCGGATCTAGAGGTCCAAGAGGGCCATATGTTTGGGCTGGTCGCCGTCGCGTGCGGTCATCTGAGCTCCGAGTGGTATTCAAGGCTGAAGACACAGGAGTCCGTGGATTATTGTACGTACCTGCCGATAATACGGAGGAATCACCCATGAGGTGTTGGTGTGATGGGTTATCAGATAGCTGATATCGGGGCCCAAGGGTCGGTGTCCGCGACGGAGAAGGACTAGAATCGTCGTCAAAACCCGCCTCAAGCATGGCCTCGAGTTCTGCACCATCGACGAGCCTGCCTTCGTTGTCCATGTGTGGTACTGGGATGGGGCCCACTGGGGGTGGGGGGTATATCTGTGTACTGCTCTCGTTGTATGACCCAATCTGCGCTCCCCAGTGGTCGTCATCGGAAGAGGTAAGAGAATAAGTGTCCGAGCTGTCACATTGACTTCCCGTGCGCACGCTGAGAAGATCGTTATCGGAGGAAAGGAAACCGCCAGGGTGCAAGCGCTCCATCTCATGCCTCCGCCGCTCTTCTCGTTTCAACTTGCGAAGTCGTGAACGCTCCCAGTCTTCCCAACGTCGCAAAGGAACAGACGCTGCATGAAATGCACTACCACCCAGGTCGTGACCCTCGCCCTTGGTCTCGCCTGCCACTTTTCTGTAAACCACATTAACACTTCACGAGAATGAGAGGAACAACAGTCCTGACCTTGTCTCACCCCATGAGAAGTCATCGAAGTGCCAGAATGCATATACAGGCAGTATGAAGTTCCAAACAGGAAGTGCCAAAAGGTAAACAAACATCCAAAATACATACACAACCTTGCGGGTTGTGATCAGGATCAACAAGGCAGGGAGACCGAGCACAGAGCACAACATCAACAGCGGGATCGCCTCCTGGAATGTCTTTGGTGGTTGTAGGACCATTCCAGCAACGAGCAGATATGTTAGGATGATAGCGATCGGAAGAACGACGGTACCAAGTAGATCCATGAATACAACAAACTGCATGCTAAAACAGAACGTGCCGCAGAGATTGGGCACGAGAATAAGTTCCATCAGGTTGTGAACTGTGGAATTGATCCAGCGGCGTCGTTGGAGAGGAGGACTGAGAACGTGTCGGGGACAATCGTACGGCAACGAGCCTGTGGTAAAAACATCATCTTGCGGTTAGGGAATGTACGGAGAAGGATAGTCGTTAGGAAGCGATCTTCTCCAAGTAGGAGAAGGTTCTTCTGGTGCAAAGTAGTAACCTCGCTCTGGCTATACTCTCGAACAATTTCTGGCTTAATGATGAGGGGTACCCAATCGTCTCCATTTGCCCTCCGAGCTTTGAGCCGAAACATCGAAAAGCAGCCTGGGAGACACGTGACACCACCAAACACAGACTCGAAGGCTTTTGCAAGATGGTGGGATATGAAATACTCGAAGACCTGGATAGCTGTAACCCATGATTGGCGCTTGTTAGCTATCCGCGTCTCCCCGCAGACACCCATGATCATCTGGTCGTGATGCATGCAGTTGACGAGATACTTCAATGAATCGGGGTAAACCTTGGTATCTGCGTCGACCTGTGGGAATTTTTAGCTCAAGTTTCACCGTCATCGGCACTAGCCATACCATTAGGCAGACTTCGAAGAAATCGGGTGTCACACCCATCAGCGCTTGGATCTTTCTAAACATGTCGAAGTCAAGCGGAGTCATGCGGTCGTTGTAAGTAACACGAGAAAAGAAGTTCATCAGGATGAGTTGGCTGTCGCGTTTGCCACGGTTTCCGGGTTTCTTGTCAGTAGAAGCCTCTACTTCCGTTCCGCACTTCACAATAACCAACGTGGGAGTGCGGCGACCAGCAACGGCTAGATACGAGGACGTGTCAGACTAAGCCAGTGTATTAGTGGTATAACGTACTGTAATGACCAGCGTAAACCATGGCACGGTTTAAGCACTTTGCTCCCGCACCTATGGCGAGGTAACTCATTGGGACCGGGTCTCCAAACCGGGGATCAGCGTCCAGCAGGCTGACACAAATATCTGGCGTGCTCCGCTTTTCCCCCGCACCAGTGATCATGCCATCAGCAATGACAAACAGGAGCTTCCTACGGTCAGAGTATGTTGTCAGAGATATGGAGTCCAGAGTGGTCCGCAGCGACTCCTCGCCCTCTGAGTAACACGTGACTAAACACACAGCAAACAACTCAGCACCGATTTGCGCCAGAGTGATCGTCTGACTTGGTTCCGGAGGTGCCAGGGTTGTGTTCGACATTAATGGGGTGCTTCGAGCGCTCTTGGCAGATTTCAGGACTTTCTTTGTCCCTCCGGGACCAGCCCATGGCGCGACGCCAGTCCTGTTATCAATCGAGATAGTGGCACCCCCCGGCATGACTGCAGGACTGATCACCGTTCGATTCAAATCCGCGTTTCCCGGAGGACCGGCCAGCCGCGCAGAAATGAACCAATTGAATACACAGGCCATCGCGAAGCGTGACAAGACGAGGCCCAAGATAACAATAAGGCCGGTGTAGAGAAATAAGGAGGAGATGAAGCAGCCAGGGGTGATCTTTGCAATACTTCCGGCGTAGTAACGCTGTATGAGACATGGAACCGCAGATTGTATATCACTACGGCTGTAGAACAAGTGGGTAGCATCTTTTCCACTATCTGCAGGTTGGCTGAGGACTGTGCGGATTGCGAGGTCGACGTTATCTGATGCTACGGGTTTAGGGTGTAGAGTGATGTACGGGTTCATGTTGAGAACGGCGCCATCGATGATGAAGTAGTTAGACAGGCTGGTTATTTGGTCCCAGTCATAGCCGAGAAGCATGGACGTTTCCTGAATGTTAAGTCCGGTAAGTGTGGCCGAGGAATTGAGGGGGCCTAGAGGACAAGACGTAATGTTGCTACAAGGATTGTCGGTAGCAACATGGAAGGACAGGCCGTTACAGGCAGTATAGTCGGACGCGCTGCGAGTGAAGTAAGGAGTAATATCTTGACCTGGTTCCTGCTGAGCGAGAGCGATAAGGTCGATGCCTGAAGGGCTCCTTGCTGAAGACACATTAAACATGAAACCTTCTATACTCAGCATGCCAACAACGGATCCTAGGAGGGTATAGCTTGCGCTACTTGAGCTATCCGGACACAGGAGTTTCTCTGTGCCAACGGTGACGAATGCGACACAGCAGCAGAGAAGGAAGATTATAAAGCACAAAGCAATCTTCTCTCTCCAGGCTTGTATCTTTGCCTTGTCCCCCAAGCCGGTAAAAGAACTGAGGAGAAAGGAAGGTGCCCAGAATGTGACTATTCTGGAGAAAGCTCGCCAAGCATCGATGCCAGTTCCAAGAAAACCATTGGATATTGAGCCAGATGCGTTAGGTGCGAGTGAGGCAGTCGGATTGATGAGGGGTACAGGTGCGACACTACGCTCCGGGCGAGTAAGTGTTTTTGCACGTCGAATGGTGGTACCCATAGATAGCGGAAGTCGCGTTGTTGGTACTGGGACATCGTTGGTGGTAAACGTTGGCTGCGCGAAACGAGTTGTCATAGCGGCCCTATCGCGAGACAAGTTGATAAACCGCTGCAATAGGACCACGATAAAGAACGGTGATAGTAAAGATCGAAGGGACTGGAGCAGCCAGCTGTCGTGACTGCCTAGCAGTGTGGATGGTCGACGTAGCAGTAATTTCAAACCTACAGGTGCGCGGGAAAAAAAGATAAGAAAAAAGGAAAGCGACTTACCATTCACTCGCGGCACAGCCCCACTTACTGCCAATGAAACCCTGCCACACCACCAAATCAATATTGGTATTCGTCATGAGCAATTAGAACGTAGTTGAAACCTTATAGGACATGACAGTACAAAACCTGACATTCCGGTTGAAGTACTGTTCGAAGGTGGGGTATATAATGACAGAGAATGTGGAGGAAGGGAACACTGGGTGATGATAATTCTGATAATCACAAGTTATATTACTCCCATGGCTATTGTTAGTGGTTTCTGCTACATTGTCAGTAAAAGATGGCGACTACGATGATAAGGATCAGTTGATTTCATCATATCATACTACAACCTCACCAAACGGCTCGAAGCAATGGACGTTAGTAGGGTTAGGAGGTTAGCCAGCGAGGTGCTTGACAATGCAAGTAAGCTACCGCCAAATAATCTTCCCGCCGAGTGACGAAAGTAGGGTAGGACTGGCATGGGAAGCGGTCATTGATCGAGCGGCCGACAGGAGACCAGTCAGTGAGATAAGGTCATAGCTGTATGTTGTTGCAACATCGTTCTGGCTGACATGCAGCCTTTGTTGACAGACGTCCTAGCAATGTCGTTTTGCGTACATGCCTAGCTTCGGTGTTATCAGTGAAATCCCAGTCCCGGTTAGGCAAGCTAGTCAGGCTGCTACAACTTAATGCCAAGTTAGGTGCTCAGGTTGGTGACCATCACTTCCCCTTGTAATAACAGATCATCTACGACATAATCTCTCTGAAGTGCATGCATGTATGTAAAGCGTTTCACTTATTGTCCCTTCCTTTTCCTAATTCTGTTCCGCAAACTCACCCTCTTCTCCTTGACCCCTTCGAGGATTTTGAGTGCTCTCCTGGCTGCACCCATAGTCCTGCATCTTCCACACATCTGCACGATAAGGTCCTCCAACGGATTGCAGATTCTCCTCTCAGCAGCTTCACCGCTGGGAAAGCACGCGAGATGTACGGTCTCCATGTCTTCCTTGCCAGTACAGATGTAATCATCCCACCACGCGCTGGCGGACGGATGATCATCGAGTCCGCGTATTACAATTAAAAGCGGATGCCCGTTCCTCCCGTACAAGGCGTAGAACCTGCAAAGCATTAACCTCTGAATTTCGGCAGACTGCTGAGTGTCCATGTAGAAAATGAGCAGATCCGAGGAGCATTTTGTCCTATTATGCCTCTCCGCCAACTGCTGAAATGTGACACGCTCGAAACAGTAGACCTCGTCACGGATAACTAGCTTGCAAGAGTGCCACTCCCCAGTAACGCCTTCAGCGATTTGTGTGGTGCCGTCGGATGCAGGGATCACTGAGTTACAAACAACGATATGGTGTGCTGAGCTCGGGGAAAACTTAGCAACTTTGCGCCTGCTTCTTGGACAACATGCAGGAGCAGTAGTTTTCCGTTCCTTCTTTCGCCCTTTCCCTGCTTCGTACACCTCCCGCCTGATCCTACGGATTTCTTCGTTCATAGTAGGCCTACCTGAGAGGCAGTTTTTCAAGATAAGTTCGTAGATGATTTCCTGCGACTCCAGATAACGTCCTCGGAACTGCCCTGGTAAATCATCCTCTGGTACGGTCGTGATGCATGCGTGGTCGTCGAAAAATACATTGGAACGAGCGAGTCCTGCCTCGTTCTTAATCCACCAATCGTTCATGCATGGCTGCCTTTCCAGACCAGTAACGACTATAGCAATCGGTACGTCAGGAGGCATAGATTGGCGGATAGTTTTATAGGTGTTCTGTAGGGTGCGAGTGACACGCCATCCTCTGGTACACAGGAGCAGGAGGTGTATCCCACTCGTTTTGCTGATGCTACGGAGGAACGCTCTTAGTTTGTTCCTGGCGGTAGATGAAGCAACAAGGCCCTCGTCCAGACCAGGAGTGTCCCATATCTCAAAAGAGTCTTTTCCGATGACCGTATGGTAGTTTCGGATCTCGGAGGTGCATCCAAGATAATCGTTGGACGCCCCGGCAATGTTTTTGTTTGCGATGAGGTTGATTAAGGAGCTCTTTCCGACCCCTGTCTCTCCGGCAAGAACCACATTGCGTTTATGCGCCCTGAACCTCGCCTTAAATCATTGTCACGCAAGTGCTTACCGTGTTATTCCGTTGGTACACTCACCTCAGCCTCCTCTTGAAACCGATCGATGCCAGAGTTGCCTGACAATACAGTCATCCCGTAGGTGCTCCTCTCGTCACCTAGCTGTCGGCCGCGCAAGTCTTCGAAACCCGGGGATTGAAAGTTTGGACTGACTGTGCGCCGACTTGACCCACCAAAGAGTATGTGGTAGAGTGGAGAGACTCAGCAGCCACCGCAGTGCTGCGAACACGGAAGACCGTGGCTTCGTTCTCCAGTGTTTTTCCCATGAATATTCCGTTGTAAATTTGACATAGCCCCTTTCCCTTATCAGCTACTGGCCATCCGCAACTTCCGCATGACGGACATTGGTCATCCGATCAATATTGATGTTGCGAAGGTAGCGAGTTTTCCAACCGCAAGGCAAGCTTTCCTAGACTAGTATAGGCCGGGTTTGCACACAGTGTCAGCGTGCAACCCTCCGCCCTGCCAGGTATTTTGCACTTCTGCGTACTTCACCAGCACGCCCAACTGGTTCTGATTTCTTCTGGAAAAGGATCAGCAAGCCTGCCTCGCCTCGTTCTATACACATGGAAGGCTTTGACTGCAGCATGTGGGCGGGGCAACGTGCCAGCTCACGTGGCAACCTGCTGGGTGTAGACCTACCTTCAAGCATGGCAGGACATCGCATGAAGCTACGCAATTGGCGTGCTCTCTGTCCCAGCATTTCCTGGCTCCGCACCTTCACCACGAATACAGATCGCTGAATGTTGCCTCGCGGCAGGTCAGTGAGCCTCTTGCCTTCGAATCAAGGCGTATAATAATCTCTCTTTGTTTTCCCAGGACGAACAAATCAATGACAGCCTATAATATTGTCATCTTTGGCGAGACTGGTGCCGGGAAGAGTTCGTTGGTGAACCTGATTATAGGGCAGCCCGTTGCGAAGGTCTCCCCTGATGTCACAGAGTGCACCACAGACATCAACAGGTACACTTTTACCAGGGGTTCTGTCGAGTATAATTTATGGGACACCCCTGGCCTCAAAGAACCCAGGGCCGAACTGGAGGACCAAGCACTAGCTGTGACAGAGGCTTACAGACTTGTGGGGCTGCTCCGCGACCGGGGTGGAGCGAACCTTCTTCTTCACTGTATCTCAGGCGTGAAAGATATCCAAATCCCTTCGGTACCACCATCTGCACTACAGAGCCATTACAGACTATTCCATGATATCTTCTTTCCCAATGTGCCCATCGTGGTCGTCATTACACACCTCGATTCGAGGCTGCGTCGGGAGGAATGGTGGATGGGGAACGAGGAGTTGCTGAGGCGCGTAGGAGTCTCGTTTGTGGGCCACGCATGCGTGACGGCTGTTCTTACCTCGAACTTGAAAGCCGCTGAATTGGAAGAATCAGCGAGGGACGCGCGGGCATTACTGGTATATTGTTCCCAGAACTCCCAGTGGAAGCTGAGTGCCGTCTGGAAGAGACTCAAGCTATCCAAGGATATCGCGAGATCGATGGCTTCCTTGGCTGTCTCGAAACGGATTGCCACTCCGACTTGGGGATGCATTATGGCCAGTAAGTTGATCGCATGTTGTGGATTGGAGGAAGACCAGGCGCTCGAGCTGGCAAGACGGATGCGAGCTGCAGAGCAGTTTCAGCCACCTCACTCTCGATCTGTAACGGAGCATTTCTGAGCTTTCAACCCCACACCTCGGAATGACTGCCCAGTCTGCGTCGACCTCAAGCAACACTTAGGCTAGTGAGCAGTGTTATGATCGAATGAAATATTACTACCATTAGCACTGGTCCGTGTTTTCCTTATAGCATGACAGTTTTATATAATTATGCATTATCAGGCAGTGCACCGTTGTAGTAGATCATACTCGTCCATCATACTTCTCTGATTTATTGGCCTCGGATGCAACAATAATACTCTGGTTGAGGTGTTCGGAAGCAACACCGCGGTTATACATGGTGCCCTTGAGGCCTGAGTATTGAAACCAATATATTATGTGTCAGTCCCGCGTCGTTGTGTACAAGTGCAAGCGCTCAGATACACAGTCGCTGGCACTCTACTAGTAGAGTGCC
This sequence comes from Pisolithus marmoratus, assembly GCA_024613145.1. Lineage (NCBI taxonomy): Eukaryota > Fungi > Basidiomycota > Agaricomycetes > Boletales > Pisolithaceae > Pisolithus > Pisolithus marmoratus. The sequence goes on along the minus strand of JANFAE010000841.1, from coordinate 4,589 downwards.
CTCGGCCCCGCCAACGAAGATGATACATCGGACGTTTCAAGGAATCCCAGTCCCATAGCTGAATCATTCTGTCAGTCTATCTGTAGTCGTTTCTGCTCCAGATGCACTGTCTGTCTGGCTCCAAGCAGAAGCTTACTGACCATCAACGTTCAACATTAACGGAGTACCGCAAGCATTAAGATGAGAAAGCATTGAACTTAGGTTAACCAGGTCACTGCATAGCGATTAGACACGGGTAAGTGCTAATTTCAAGCCTCACGGGTGTACGCCGCTGCGGCCATGTTCCGCGTCAAGACACAATATTTTCGTACCCACAACCCGGGCAGCCAATCCAAACAAAGATTGAAATTACAACCCCAGACCTATCCCATGACCCAGAACTGACGTTGTGGCATAATCCTAAGTTATTAGAGTAGAAGCGTACCTGAACACTAGCATCGTCGACATCCACTGCAAAAAGGCAACTCACTCCGATGAGTCCGGTCGTAACCATGTTATCATGGACGATAGAATTCCGGAAATATTCCACTGTTGTGATGGACCTGTGTTGCCCGATGCTAGGTGCGATTCACGGGGAACGCACGTTGTAGATATCAGGTTATGGACTGCTCGACGAGAGGATGCGCGACGTTCCTGCAACGTCGCAGAGTCACAATGGTCCTCGGCCAACGTCGTTACGCATGCATGGCCAGTAAAAGACAGGCCACAATTCCGGAATTTCCCCGCGTTCTTTGTCCACCAGTCATCCATGTCTCCAGTAGCGTTCTCGAGGCAAGTTATGACCACCACCACAGGGACAGTGCCCTTGCATATTGTAGAATAGAATGTTTGGTAATGTCGAACAAGGGCTCGTGTGGCTCTCGAAGCACGCACGCAGTAGACCAGAAGATCCACTTCTCCCTTCTTGAACAACTTCGATAGAAAACGCTTCAGGGGCCTCTCTGCAAAAGCAGCAGGTAGCAATTTGAACGTCCCACTATCCAGGCCGACGGTATCCCATATTCTGAAATTCCGATTATCTATGACCACCTCATATTCCTGATTACGTTCGGTGCACGCGACTGCATCAGAAGACGTCGCTGCTCGGTTCGACCCGGTTATCAGGTTAACGAGGGAACTCTTCCCGACGCCTGTTTCCCCAAATATGATGACGTTATGGATAGGCTCTCCGCTTTTCTGAAAGGATGTGAACACTGCAACTGCACTTCGTAGTAGAGGGTAGCGCACCTCGCTGGAAGAAGTCATGTCGGACTCTTTGGAGAAGGGTGTGAACGGTGCTATTTGATATACCCCTGTGGTTCTTGTTGATAAATCAGTAGCCCACCAACAGAATAAGATGGCAACCTGATTTATACATTAACCACTTGTGTGGACCTCGGTAGCACGGGAAAGAAGTACTGGTTGGAATGTAACACACTGTTACGACGAGCTGGACGGTGCAGCGATGGTGTATGTGTAAGGCGAAGGGTATAGAACCGCATGTACATGCACCATACCACGGTGCCAACGATTGCTTAGGGTTGCGTGTTCAGAGGTCCCAATTTTGAGCAACGTGGATGGTAAACGACGAGGTTATTTCAAGGGGTCAACTCCTGAGGGATGAGGCTAAGTTCGCGATCTCTGAGAGTTTTGGGCTGGCCCAGCCATCACATATATACAAAGCAACTGAAGTCACTGCTTGTAGCTTGCTAATCTTCCCAATATCGTTCGTGATACAAACCGATCAACGTTCAACGTTGTCGACTCGTGCAGCGGGTTTAGAGGAAGTTCTACACGTTGTATCCATGAGGCAGATGGCACCCCAACTATGCATCGTGCCCAACCATTGCGTTTCTTTACCATTCCCCTCCAGCCCGTCGTCTACTGCACGGTGGGCGCACCTGAATCCTCCAAACGCTTGCAACGCATCGTCCTGTGCCTTATACACCGTAGAAGGGATCATACGCTGCTTGCAGTCTTCTTGACGTTCTGAGACGAAATGTCGACATACCGCCCAACTGTGAGTACTGGGATGTTCGTAGAGTAACCATATCATCTGATATTCCTCACATAGCCTGGTCCTACCGATACCCTCCCTATCAGCCAAACTGGCGAAATGTCAAAATACCGCCCAAGCATGCGCGTGAGTACTGGGATGTTCGTGTAGTAACCATTTCATCTGATATTCTGCACATAGCCTGGTCCTACCGATGCCGTCCCCATCAGCCAAACTGGCGAAATGTCAAAATACCGCCCAAGCGTGCGCGTGAGTACTGGGATGTTCGTGTAGTAACCATTTCATCCGTATTCCTCACATAGCCTGGTCCTACCGATACCGCCCCTGTCAGCCAAACTGGCGAAACGTCAAAATACCGCACAGGCGTGCGCGTGAGTACTGGGATGTTCGCGTAGTAACCATTTCATCTGATGTTCTGCACATAGTCTGGTCCTACCGATGCCGTCCCCGTCAGCCAAACTGGCGAAATGTCCGAACATCGTCCAAGTGTGAGTACCGTGATGTTATATAGTAACCATTTCATCTGACATTCTTCACATAGCCTGGTCTTACTGATATTGTCCCTCTCAGCCAAACTGGCGAAATGTCCGAACACCGTCCAAGTGTGAGTACCGTGATGTGTGTATAGTAACCATGTCATCTGATATTCCCCACATAGCCTGGTCCTACCGATACCCTCCCTATCAGCCAAACTGGCGAAATGTCCGTACACCATCCAAGTGTGAGTACTAGGATATTCGTATAGTAATCATGTCATCTGATATTCCCCGCATAGCCTGGTCCTACCGGTACCGTCCCTATCAGCCAAACTGGCGAAATGTCAAAACACCGCCCAAGTGTGAGTACTGGGACGTTTGTATAGTAACCATGTCACCTGATATTCCTCAAATAGTCCAATCCTATCAATATCGTCCTTTTCGGCGAAACCGGCGTAGGGAAGAGTTCAGTCATTAACCTCATTGCTGGGGGACCCCTAGCCAAGGTTTCCGCTGACGTGGATGGGTGTACGATGGCATCGACCAAATATACTATTCACGTCGACTCACAGTCCTATGCCGTTTATGACACTGTCGGTCTTGAGGAACCTCAGATGGGTGTCAACGGCTACTTCAGTGCTATAGAAAAGGCATACAATCTCATCAGGTCTCTGGGCGAAACAGGGGGTATCCACCTTCTTCTCTTCTGCATGCGTGGCGGCCGGATAACCGCCACCGCGCAAAGCAATTACCGGTTATTCCACGAATTCCTCTGCGATAAGCAAGTGCCTATCGCCCTCATTTTCACTGGTCTTGAGCGAGAAGAAAGGATGGAAGGTTGGTGGGACAGAAATCAAGCCAGTATCAAGAAATTTGGCATCCATAGCGTTGGTCACGCGTGCATAACGGCGGTTCAGGATCCCGAGGACTCGGAGCAGGTCGCCAAGTACAATGAGTCGAGGAAGGCCCTGCTGTCGCTCCTGCGCAAGTGCACCGAAAATGGCACAGGGTTGCAAATGGACACCCCGAGCTGGGTCGCGATGTTCTTCAGGCGGATGGCAACCTTGTTGCCACGAAAGCGTGTGCCAAAACAAAAAGATTATGTTCGCATCTTGACGAAACGTTGTGGCATGGAGCCAGACGCAGCGAAGAGAGTGGCAAGTTTGATAAAGAACGGTGACCAGTAGGTTTGGAGGTTGTATGAGCCATGCATGTGAACAGGCTATAACTTGGTTGTTGTACATCTATCCAGTCATGGAGTTGTTTGTATGTACTTTAATCTACGTACATGACTTCGTAGATCGAAGCTAGTTGACGCGTCGGCGCGTGCAAAAGTACCATAACGTCGCGAACTTCGAGCACACTTGAAACAGCATATCTTTCTGAATCGCCCATGTCACTCTGGGTTGACCGAGTAAGTTCCCCTCTTCTCCATTTGCACAGAGAACTTCACCTGGAAATCCAGTTTAGGCCGAAAACACTTGACGACCTCCACTACCACCATGACCTCTCAACCCGGCTGAAAGCACTCGCCAGCTCTGAAGACTTTCCACACATGCTCTTCTACGGTCCATCAGGCGCAGGGAAGAAGACTCGCATAAACTGTACACTGCGGCAACTGTTCGGCAGTGGCGTGGAGAAGGTGCGAGGACTCCATTCCCTCGACATGTACTGGCTGAGGCAATGGACACCAAAGCTCAAAATTGATCAAAGAGTCTTCGTATCACCCTCAAGGCGCAAGCTGGAAATCAACTTGGTACAGAGCAGCTACCATATCGAAATTACTCCCAGGTGCGTCCATGCGCTCTCTCCAGCCATGAAACCAACGGACGGTGTCACAGTGAGGCAGGGAACTACGACCGAGTGGTTGTGCAGGACCTTCTAAAGGAGATCGCGCAAACGCAACAAGTAGACCTTGGTGCGAAGCATCGCTTTAAAGGTTAGTCAAAGTGGTACTGCAGCGTTGGATGCTTCCTTACGTTTCCTATAGTTGTCGTCATCAACGAGGCCGACTTGTTATCCAGAGATGCCCAAGCTGCTTTGCGTCGCACGATGGAAAAGTATATGTCGAACCTGCGAATCATACTATGCGCCAATAGTACTAGCAGACTCATTGC
>JANFAE010000840.1:0-25795 GCA_024613145.1 Pisolithus marmoratus | reverse complement strand
GCACTGCGAATGATCGAGTCCGCCTTCTTAACTGTCCGCAGGCGGCGGGAGAAGAATTCTATTACTACTAGGGGCTGAGCGTTGAGCGTCTAGATAAGATAATGTCGCAGAGCCCACGCGCACGGACCATTGCAGGCCCGTGCACTTAACCGCCTCTCATCGTGCTTTTCAGCTCTACACATGGGCCTATTACTCGCTTTCAGGGGAACCCTAGTAGCAAGTTGGCGTATGACATTTGGAAAAAGCCATCATCATACTATTGACTCATCTTTCGAACTCCGCCCGAGTTCCGACCGCTTCCGAATCGACCCTTTACGGCACGTGATCGCAGCATCACTTCTTTCCCACGAGGTAATCCGACTTCCTGCCGTTATGACCACTTTTTGCTCAACACACCAAACCCATGCTTGCACGCGCACCACAAACTTTGCGTCCGCAGGTTACTCGTATGCGTGTAACTGCCCCCGTGCGTTTGCCCATGGCCACGGTGAATACCACGTATGACGCTACTTTTGTTATTTGCCTTTCTTTCTCACTTTTGTTTACAATCCCATAGCATCTTCCTTTCCAATTCCCGGGAAACAAGCGTGCCACGTTTGCGTTAAAGCTTTCCACCTTCCTTCTCACTGGCTTCAGTATTCCTTTCTTGGCTGCCGCCTTCCAATTGTAAGAGTTACGACGTGTGACCGGTCTCCGTACTGAGATTTTGTAGGAAGAAAGCTGGAGCCGTTAATGTCTCACAATTTGGTTGTGTAGTCGTCCAAGAATTTCATTTATACTCTCCCACATTGTGCACAAGCCTCCTGCCGAAAACTTGGGCGCGAGCGGCTTAATGCGGGTGAAGTACATCAGAATGTTGATTCAACTTGTCTCTGACATCATCTCGTCGATGAGCGTTTTCCGTACTTTCTTCCCCTGCGAACTGGACCTGCAAGTACACGTTCCACTCATGAAACTGGCATCTCCCTCAAGCGCGTCTAAAGCAGCCATTGAGGATGCACGACCTGCGGCGTGCGCTGTGGATGCTGTAGCGCTCGCTAGAATGATTTCGTGGACAACCACTGCGAAATGTAATTTTAAGTCCATTTACGTGACGAACGTCAAAGCCCGCAGCTTACCATCGCATCGTGTTTCTTGTCTGGCATCACACGTCTCCTTCACCAGTTCAAAATGCTGACATCCATGTTTCTGCAGCAAGTCCGACAAAATTTTGGTGGGATGATGAGAGAGGGTCTTGAATGTGACATGTCGGTCGTAGATGGCTTCAATACTTTGTCGAAAAAAATCTCAGCGCCAACCAGCTGGTAGCCGTCTTGAATGAACAGCGCTCCGATAATAGATTCCACGAGGTCTGATAGAGCCTGTGACACATTAATTAATGCAGTGACCAAGCAAACACATCAAACCTTTGGCGATTCAGTATCGAGCCAATACTGACCAGGGCTCCTCCCGCACTGAGCAGCTAGTTCGCTCTCTTGAAGTCGCCGGGCTTCAACGTTCTTCACATATGCTTCAAACGAGCATCCTAGAGAGTATGAATCATAATGAAGGTGTTTATACAATCCAGATGATACGCAGAGTGCGGCCAGTGCTGAGTTGGAGACCATGGCTACCTTGAAAACCCAGTTGATGTAGGCTATTGGAAGCAAACGGGGTGAACCAACCTTCAGCATTGTCATTGCACCAGGAGACAATTTTCCATGGCGATCAACGATATATCGAACAACCACTGAAACAATGGTTAGCGTCCTCGACCTTGCATAGACAGACCCTCATTTACTGAAGTCAAGGATGGCATCACCGATGAACTCCAGTCGTTCGTGGTATGCAGTGTCATAACCTTCAATAGAAGGGTGAATCTGCGGCACGCTCTGCGAGTCGTCCGGGCATAATCTTCCACTGTTGACTTACCAGTGCCCATCCCAAGACGCGAAGGTTGGAGAATTTTCGGCCAGTGATCGCTTCGACTGCTTCTACTGAGCCTGTACGCAGCAACACGGTTGGATCAGAAGGGGGTGAGAATGCCTTTCTACGGAAGTCATCCCATTGCTCGATGTTGGGAATCGGGAGCTGCATTGCTTTTGCAACTTTGAGAGCCGTTTCCTGCCCGCTGGATAGGTATGCTGCGCCAATAATGGCTTCCACAACGTCAGCGATGGTCTATACATAAAAAATGGTTAGAGCGTCCCTTGAAATTGAAGGCGAACGACACCTTGTCGCCCAACCACTGGGGTACACTTTCGTCATGAGATCTCTTCCTCCTTGACTGTACACGCGAGATGCCTGCTTGGGTCCCCACGTTGGTATCAGCAGCAAGGTTATTTGTGCTCGCACGCGCAAAAGTGGCGTTTTCATCTCCGATGGTTTCACACCCTGCAGCGTTCGCGCCAGGGAAAGGGTCTACTGTGAAATTCGGCGGGTGCCACAGCTTATAGCTAAACGGTTTCCCTTGGATGTATTGCGGCAACCCACTGCGAACAGCACTCTCCATCAATACTTTGTTGCTGATGATACGCTGTCGTGCAGCGTGCAGGGCTCCATGATGTGAAGGGTTCATAACGAAGACATAGATCGAGGCAAGATATTTTAAGAAGGCGTCACCTCGGAAACAGTCAACACCATCGCAAAACCGGAATCAACGAAACTGCCAACCAAAAAGTTCTAATCTTTCATAATCCACTTCATACCCCGCAGAGGGGGCGGATATGGCAGCTAATAGATGTCCTTCGTCGATGGAGTGATTGAAAAATTCTGCATTAAGCTCTTGCACGATGAGGAAGTCTTCAATCCTTCTCATCACAGATGGGAGCAGAAGAGCTGTGCGGAAAGTGCTGGGAATCCATAACGTTAGCTATCCGGCATCGGGACGTGGGTGGCAAAATTCAATGTATCACCTGGCCGGAATAGTCGATCTCGCGCTCAACTCGGGGATCAGATCTGCGGAATGTCAGCATTCCGGTGGGTTGGCATGCTCCACTTGACATACACTTTGCCACAGCCCTCGCAGGTTCTGCCAAGGGTTTGAAAACCGGGTTCAAATGATTTGAAACACCGGTGATTTTGGCGACTTCTATCATAGGTTGCTGGTAATCCTGCAGACTCTCAAATCCTTTTCGCCGCGCCTTGCAGTATTCTACAAAGTTACTGTAACCTGCTTCGCGCTTGAACACAAGTCCTTTTAGCTAACGAAAGGCGTGGGTTAACACTTCTGACGCACTGGACTATCCTCGGGTTTGCTTAGTGGTGTCAGATCTCGCCGCAGACACAACGCGTAATATCGCCGCGTAAATTCCACCATTCGATCTTGTACGACCATGTCTTCTACACCCTGCAACGGGCCGAAATGTAAATCAAACCGTACAGCCCACTCCTTGCCAGCGAGAAGCACGACGTTCCATGGCACATAATCCAAGATCCGCCGGAGTTCCATCGACTGGAGTTTTCCTGCCACGCACGAACGGAGAGGTGCAAACAGGTATGCCATATCGTCTCCGGTGCATGCGAACGGTTTGTTTAAAATCGCGCGACAGATACGAATGGTAAATAAATGAAGTGCATGAAAGTGATCAGTGCTGATTTCAACAGGTGCGGCCCGGGCATTTTGGACCACAGTGGGTACCCCTTCAATGAAGAGACGGCAAGAAGGCATGCGCGGGAGAGGTTGCCGTGTCAACAACAACACTGGGGCATGTTTTTCATGGCCCTGGACATGTAGAACCACAGGAAACCATAGGTGGGAAAAGAGGCGCAGCGAATTCAACCAGAATCGTGTTCGTCTGCGAGGGTAGCAACGATTTCCGGATATGTCGTCCGTCCTTGCAAGTTCCTGTGTTTGCCTCACTAACCGTGGGTAAATGAAAAGACGGTGGTCGAATGCGCCATGCTCATATAACCGTACGCAAGCGATGAACGCGGCAGCACGGCGAGCATGAGCTGGGGTGGGACGAGGTGGCCCAGATATTTGTTCTTTGAACAGTTCCGAAGGCAATAAGACATCGCATATCCACTCGCAAGAGTGCGCATCGCAAATGCTCTGCCTAATAACAAAGAGGGACTTGTGGAAGGTTTTCGATGCGCGCAGCGTCCCCGATACGAATCGGTAGAGAGCACAGACAGCGTTCCGTTCATATAACCTGCCGGAGGTTACAGGGTCTTCGATGTAAGGACCCACACTCTCGTCTGGTCCATCAGGCAGCCCACAGTTCTCTATTAAAGGCTGAGGCGGAATTGGGGAACTACCACCACTCGCAACCACCTCGATCCACCGCTCGTCGAATATCCCATTCCGGTAGTGTGACAGCGCACGGCGTTCGACGTCATTGCCATCTTCAACCATGTGCACCAGAGAGCCAAAAGCTTTGGCTGTACGCGCGCAAGAGTAGGCATAGGAGAGCTGGCTCTCGTACGTATCATATCTTTTTCACATCAGTGCTTGCGAACTGACAGTCGCGTGTACAGCGCACCTGACTACAACCAACGCGGATGGGATGTCCAAGTCCTCAAGAGACCTCGGAATGATGAGCAAATTGTACTTCCCGTCAGCAAAACTGCGACACATAACCTGCTGGAGTTTCCGTCACAACCCCATTACGAGTACCAGGAGACACACCTGAACATCATGGTCATCCAGTTTTGTTATGGCGAGAGGACGTAAGAATCCCAAATCTTGCGCAACCATACACAACATGTCAACCATAACAGCCGCTACCTCTCGTTCTTGGACTGAATTACCTTATCGTTTGTTGCAAGAGGATGGAGGGAAGAGAGACCCACCGAATATAATACCGCGGAACTTGTCACCGTAGAGCTCACACGCATTCAATATTTGAACCAGTCTTGCAAACTTCGGGGATACGTTAAAACCTCGGGAGGCCAGGTTGACGTTTGGCTTGGAAAACGTCCAGCTCTTGAATAAATTGTGTAGTTCAGATATGACCTTGGCCACCTCGTCGCCGCCGTCCTCGACCGCCAATGCATTTTGTTTCATGCCTCGACGCCACATGAGGTCGCAAGCACAAGGTCCAAGTTCTTTTATAACACAATGTGCCGCTGAGAATGACTTGGAGAGTAATGATTCACTGAATTGAATGGAACGAATTCGTTCTGTGAGCATTGTATCCTGCAAGGGCGAAGAGGGCTCATATTGGACAACGGCTTCAAGGGGTCGAAGGCTATTAAAGGTTGCCATGGTCGACTTGGATCCGACTTGGGCTTCGAGTAATTGTTCGAGCTTGCTGGTGTCGGTAGTTCGCGCAGAACATAAAGCCAGAATCCTCGGTTGTACATCTGCATTCTCGGTCCGGTAGAAACACTCCACGACTTTCATGAAGGTCGAACTCGTGCAGATTGACGTTACCATGTCGAACACTACGAGCACGCGCAATTGCGACATTTTTATGACCCCCTTTACGAGATGCTCCAATAATGCCTAAGTCGTTGTTATCAGCGTACGCCGAAGAGCCACTACAGCAGCACCAACGTCAATCGAAGATACGACAACTTGATATTCCATTAACGTTGACCACCTGGCGGGACTTATGGACTGCGACCAGGAGGTAACCTTGAGACGGGTTCCACTTGCTAATCTTCGCGCGATACTCTCAAGAGAGACGCTCTCACTTTCGTGCGGTTAGTGGGCCTCGAGTAGATTCGGCCGAAACGTACTCAACTATGAACAAAGAAACCTTCCCAGCTGGCGAAACCCCCTCCGAGGACAGCCTAGTCCGGATGATAGCCGATTCAAGGAAGTGAGAAGCATGACCAATGGCATCTACGACATCATGCTGTGGATAGAGTAAAGCAAGTGAACGTTTGGCGTACCATCGAAGGAATCCAGTATAACAATTGCTAGTGTCACAGGGACTCAGTCGGTTTCAGCGTTTCCAGTGACCATAACCTACTGTTTCGTGACCGGGTTTGTTCGTGCGTGTCCTCCGTCTTGCATAGAGCAAGGGGTACTGAAGCAGAGAGTGAGCCAGGGTGTATCGACTCGTCGGAGCCACATTTCCTCTTTTTCGCGTTCTCGACACCGTCTTCACCGTCCCTCGCGCGTTTGGTCACACTTGAGGCGAGAGCATGCACGCTATCTAGGATAGCACCACTATTAGAGGAAGCTGCATCGGCGGTGACCGACGATGGCTCGCCACTGCAGGTTCTTCGCAATTGGGTATCCTGACAGCTGGCCTGCTCTTTCGCATGAGACCGCTGTGGCTGCCCTTGTGACGCGTCCTTCCAAGCTCTGAGCATTAACCTTTGGTCAGCGTACTTACGCAGTTTTTTTTACAAAGTAATTAGAATGTAGCACCGACTTGCAAAAGGGGTCGCTTAGTAATAAGTTATCGTGGTGGCAGTGCTGACCACAAAGAGGCTGGTCCGCTCAGCTTGGATCAGTTCCTATATTATGACTCGCTGAGGGGTTCAGCCTGCTGTGCGGCCTGCCCGGTTTCTTGTTTTGCTATTCACAAGACTCGGAGGGACCATTGACATGGTGAACAATGCAGCAGTGATTCAATATCTCGTCGAGCGCGACCTTGGCTCTTCCGTAGCAAAGCCCACGCCGAGATCTCGAACAAGTTTGGAGCCATGCTTGCCCGCTCGTCTACCGTCTACAGGTCCGCTGTTTTTCCATCCAAGCGTACTGTATCCGATTTTTCTCAAGCTTTCTTACAGCGTGAAGCCGAGCATGCTGCTCCACAAGCTTTCCTGCGTCAGCTTCGTGGTAATCGAACAACCTCCAGCCCCGCATCTAGCTTTCACTCGGAATACGACGAACAAGGTAGCAGCACTCGGCGAATGAGTGTTTCCTCGTCCACATCCCCTTCTTCGCCTTCAAGCCCATCCGCAAAGTTTATCACACCTCAATCCCGAAGCTCGAAAACTTGGAAGGAGCTCCAGGTATTCTTGCCCACAGATGTGTACTGCGAGTTCTAATCACACCCTAGCCATTCGAGATCCTCCGGGCTATCGAGCGCAAAGACATTATGTTTCTCATGGAAGTCCGAGACCACGCATTCCCAGTGAGTGCAGACCTGACAAGCCAAACGTTAAGCTGACGCGCGACGACAGCTCCTGTTGCACAAAACTGGTGATGCGACACCCCTTCTTCACGCGATGCGAATCGGCCAGTCACATCGGGACGTTGCCATTCTTCTCTTAGGTGCATTTTCAAGGTGGATCAATCATCTGGAGGATAGTGAGATGCAATTACCTAAGACCAGAGTTATCCTCAAAGCTTTACGTATGTTGTTCTTGTTCTTAGTCCCCAGAAGCTCATGCATGTCCAGGAATCAACCTGAAACTTGCAATTGACTATGGACTACACAAGTCCCAGAGCGACCTCATTGCCTCTTTCCTTCAGACTCTAGTGATGAGCGAAGGCGATAAGTGGGTCAGGGCCCAAGTTCATACCGTTTCAATCGCACTTCGATCAGGTAGTGCTGGTAAGCCCGTCAGCACGGCAGAAGCAGCGGTACGCAAGTTTGCCACGAAAGAGCTTAGTAAAGCCGATGCAATAGCAGCGCTCGAAGATTAGTGAGTCTACCGGTTTGATCGTTTTGTTGACCATGGGAAACGTCTATTTCTAGCATAGCGAACGCGACGGTGGATCTCTTGCTATTAAGTGCTTGGTCGATGACATTGGAGTCCATTGACGGCCAACCAATACCGGTCGGTACCTGGCATGACCACTATAATCACTTTTGCCTGACAGCCGATAGCTCTACTATTTTGCGCGGGATGACAGAGTTTTCAGAGCGTTCGCAGATCGCCTGGAGCTACACCAAAGCACGCTACATTGTAATATTAGTCGCAGGTTGAAATGGCAGTTGCGAGTGCTCAGGCAAGTACTTGACGATCGCAACATGACGTATCGGGTGCGTGCACCTCTGCACACGAGAACAGCTGAGAACTCATCACCATCCAGGCAAAGGTTGATGTATTGACGAAGGAATTGGATGAGGGTGATAGCATCTGACATGTTTACTTCCTTGTATCTATAGTGAGGTCAACTTGCCTTTTCATGCACTCGGGTTAGGATCCGCCTGCTCGTAGAAGGTGCCCTGCGGATTCAAATTCACATCCGAAATGGGGCGTATTATCGAGCAAAAAGTAACACCTCCCCTTGAATTCGGTTTGGGCAGATTATTCGAGGACAAATATGATCTGCCCGATTCGGTGACCTACGAGTATTTCGGGACACATATCTAGTGAAGTTGTAGGATGTTCTAGTCGATCAATTGTTGACCAAGAGACAAATTATAGTGATTGAGAAATAGAGTTCACAACAGCAACTTCAACCCCATCCACCACGTCCATACCCCTATCAATGTGAGACTGAGGATTGCAAAGGGCAAATTCAATTGAAGGACGGTGTAAAGCCAAATGGTTGCAAATTGTGGACACTGGTTGTCAAATAGTAAGCGAAATGATCTGCAGCAACGTCGAATGTTCCCCACAAACCTGAGCAATGTTGGTCAGCCAGGAACCTCGGTTGACGAGCCAAATCATCCTGGGTCCAACACCGAGAGACAACAGGAACAAAGTAATTTGTGTGCGAACAGAGTGCTTGTGGCGAATGGCTGAACAAGTGGTTAAAGATAATCCGCCCGCTAGGGGTGCTCGACTTACTGTAAAACATGAAAACAGACATGACTTGGGCACCAAGTTAAAACAGAGGTCACAACACATTGTGAGCAACACGGACTTGGGAAAGTATTCAATAACTTTTGCGCGATATCACGGAAACTCGGCTGTTTCGCATATTGGTGATGAATCAGACTTCGTATCATCCTCATGAGCTTTGCGGTGGGCAAGAAGAGAGCAGTTGACAAACGTACATCTCCATCATGACAAGAAAGAACGTCATAGGCATTATGATAATTGAGGCATCGAAGATTTCTTCCGCCAGTACGCCAGGTCCGTCATCGTGCCCCCTCGTAACCGGCCTTTCGCTTTGGTCCTCGGTCTTGACGCCGCTGAGCACACCACTTTCGCGAATTATGCGCCACTGTTCTTCCTCGGGAATTTCAATGGTTGAAGATGACACCGCAGAGGTTTTAAGTGCATTCTTGCGGTTCTTCGCCATTAACTGTGTAGTCTGTGTGTGCAACCACTTCAACTACGGTACATACTAACTTATGCGATGACGTAATCACGGATGTGGTCGCGACTCGGCGATGTGCTGTTTAGTAGACTCGATAGCGCAGAAAATGCCCAAGCCACAGACGTCGGACAACGAGAGGGAGAAGCTTTTGCGGTTATTAGAAGCTCATGGCCAGGAATTCATGAATTCGTTCGAGCTTCCCCCTCCGCTCAAGAAACGGAAGAAAAATAACGAACTCCGCCAGACCACACACACTGCTGTCCACTCAGAAGAGCGGGATGTCTCTGGCGTGTCAGAAAGTCGCGGAGGACACTGCCCCCAGAACGATCGGGAAGAAGGTATGCAGACTACACCCGTCTATCTTCATCTTATTGATTATTCAGGCCCTGGCTGTGATGATGAACGCACTGCCAGTTCGTCCTGCATCCCAGATGTTACAGTCTTTTCAGATTCTGCTTCCAAGCATATGAAGGCAAAGCACGCCCCAAAAGGATCCCGAAAATCTTTTATGGTTTGACTGTCTGGATATATTTCTAAGCACATAACTTACATCCGTCACCGCTTCTGTGAAGTCGTCCAAAGTTATTGATATGAAGCGAGATATCTCACCACCGGAAGACGTATCTGAGGAGCACTTAGAGGATGAACAGTTCGTTGTCTGCATTACAATCGCCGTGAAAAACATGCTTATTCTATATACAGGACGAATGCACAGAACGACGCTATGCTCTACCGTCTATTACATACGAAGTTATTATCTGGGTCGCTTAATGATGAGTTGGGCCTCTCTCACGCGCAGAGGGGAAAGGCATTATCAGGGAGAGTTTTAGAGCTTTCAGGCCAATGTAAACTGGGGAAGGGAGAAAGTTTGGTTCGTGAAGAGGAACACGATAAGGCGTCGAAACGCGTGCGAGATGGACTTCTCCGGAAAAGAGAGGAACGTTCGCGGAAGCAGTTGGAAGAGGTCAGATTGTTTTCCTCTATTGCGTATCCTAAGAGTATACTCAGTCTATGCGTAACCTTAATTCAGGCCAAAAATCTGGGGAATTATCACCCCATCCTAAAGCAAATGTATGGATCGCACTCAGCCGAATCCTCAAAACGAAAACGCGAGCGGGGTCTACGGATGGGCGTTGGTCGGTTCAAGGATGGAGTATTAAAACTTAGGAGAGCAGAAATCAGTGCTGTAGCTGGTCTGGATAGAAAGCGGAGTCGCGGTTGAATCAGGAAGCTTCAGTACATGTAACCACAGGGTATGTCGCCTTGCAAAGACCGTACTATGTGTGACCTGGAAACATCAGGCGGTAGTACCTAAACGTGGCATCGTAACATCAGGTCATATGGAAAGAATCCAGCCTATCGGTGATCTCTTCGTCGAACGGTTCCGGATGTGTACTGCCATGAACCGATCCTTCATAGACCCCGCTCGTTGCGGACCTCCCATCGGCGATAGGGGGCCTCCAGTAATGCTGAGTGCAGAAGTTGACACCCGAAAAGACCACTCACTGTAATAAATCATCATCGTGGGGCTCCCCCAAAGCTACATGGTCAGAATGGCTGCGTGCTCTATGAAGCTCAGGGGAGTCGCGTTCAGGCTGGCCATGGCTTCCAAAATCTTCATAGCCCCGATGGTCCTCATGTTCTCCGTAGGTGCGGGGAACTTCGTCGCCCGCTCGCCTGGGGTAGTCACCATGCCTCCTGTAGTCTCCACGATCTCTGTAATCATCGTATTCCCTTGCGTCCCTGTGAGCGCCGTAGCCAGGACGATTCCTATGGTTCTCATAATCCCCGTATCTTCCATAGCCTCTGCGGTCTACGCTGTACCTGTAGTCATATCGAGGGTCGTTATACCTATTGTGCGAGTCTGAGGAATACATCGGAGACGAATACCTCCTCCCGCGGCTGCTGTTATCAATACAATAAGATCAGGTAGTGAAGAAAGCGTAAAAGGATACCGATTGGGGTGAAGTTCCACTACTTGAGGTTGACGGTGTGGACGTCCATCGTACCTGTGGCAAGGTAAACACACACTAAAGGACATTGTAGCACACCTTCACCTGTATAATTCTCGCCCACTCTCATCTTGCACGACGAATGGCGCGGGAGGCACAGGCCTTCGTCTCCCACTGAAGTCCCCAACTCTTCATGAGGGTCAATAGCGTGCCGCGTTGACCATGCATAAATTAACCTTTTGATTTCACGTCCTGCTTCGTCTTGAAATATGACCCTCATTCCACCAGGAACGATATAGTAAATCGGAGGACGCCCTTTGGAACGACTTCGGGTCTGCCCACGCCGGTGATCCTCCGCGCGATAGATACCACCACCCTTAATCAAAGTAAGTAGGGATCCATTGTCACAACGACATCACTATACCTCGGGGTGCGCATCATGATGACGACTACCGTAGATATTGGTTGGAGTTTCTGCCGCTACGTAATTTCGCGGATGATGATGCGGAGGGGGAGGAATCTATTATGACGTTTCTCAAATTCCTCGCCGGCGAGGACAGTACTATCTACTTACAACCCTTGCTCCTGGGTATCCCGAAGCTGCTGATCGATGATTTTGGAGCGTACGGTCGCTGGATGTTGAGGACATACTCCTCGATGAATGATTTATAATGATGGGACGCTCGGGGTTCCCTCGTTCAGTCATCCCCTCGTGATAAGTGTCTGCATACGGAATGTCGTCATGCAGTCTTGGGTATTCCAACCTGCGGGAGTGATCACGCGGTGATGAAGGCGACATGGGGCCTTCCAGTGTTGTTGGTCGAGCATTAAGGGTTCCGCCCATCACTGTGGATGGGCTATCAACTTGTACATACCCATCTCGATACTCCTCCTCCGGGTCCGTCGGGGCACGAGATGGCAAAGGGGTGAAAATCTACGAAGCAAGCGTTATATAACACGCGGAATCGACGCTCAATAATCTCACAGGTTCCCGCCTCTGAACAAACAAGATCAGGCTGAAACTAACAATGCGCAATCAGTAAACTGACTGACCTTGCTGTTCCTTCTCAAAAGGTATCGTCGCCCTCGTTGGCCATGACTGTCCTCGAACGCTGCGATGTCGCCATGATCTCTCCTGTTTCGGAATAGTTTGAATATATCGAAAGGCATCGTGGGCGAAAGCGATGGATGTTCACTACCAACGGGCCTGAGAATGTATGATGGCAGGAGGACACGAGGCGGCCATGCATAATTGGCGATTGGAGCCCACAGATCAGCTTATTAGCTCCATGCTCCTCACTTGTAGCGAGTCACTCCTCGAGTCAGACTCACAGACATATCGCAGTAAATAATCCATCCCCAACTATCACACATCATCTTCTGCATTGCTACAGTACAAAGAGCAAAGGTATTAGAGTCACCCTTTGTTATGCTTTGTTTGCCCCCTGTAGTGATGACTTCTCGCAAGCCCTATAATAGGGAGCTGGTGCGAGCGGAGTCCTGCTGTCGGAGATGATTCACTTGTCCCAATGCTAGAGCGACTTTGTTGATCGCATCGGCAGTTTCGGCAACAGACAAAGGATCCACTAGGTTGGGGGCTGCACATGCCAGGGTAAGCTTTTCTGAGAGTACTCCGAGCGCAAGCTGCAGAGTTTGAGCTGCTGTATCAGCTGTGGTAACACTGCGGCCGGGAATCTTGGGAAACTATATAAGTGCAAGATGGATGAATGTTGCATAGTCGTACCAAGCGGCCGTTTCGTGTGTCAGGAACTCGGCTAGGGTTTCCTACGGTTAACTTCGAATGATGAGTAAATCCACTTCAAGAAGAAGGGTGTCATGCACCTTCATTTGCGGAGAGGGATCGAGTGTAGGAAGCTGCAAAGGCTGAGGCATGTTCAGAGCCATGGGTCGGAATCGGTCCACCAACACACAAACCTGTGGACTGTCAGGTGCGACAGTGGATCCAATGACCGACAGCCCGGGACCGTTCGTTGGATGAGTAGAGGTGTGCTCGGCAGATGAGGATGTGGGAACAAGGTGCTGCCATGCCTCAGCATCGCTTTCATTCATGTACACGGTCCCGCATGCCACACATTCCTGAAGATCATCGGCACAGCACCCAGTAGATGATAATAGAAACAGCATACCTTGCGAGTGTCTTTAACTCCATGTTTTGTTGGGGACCTAACAAGAGGGATGCCATAACATCTGGCGTTCGGACACTCCTCACCTAGCATGGCCCAACCTTTCAGTAGCCGCTTGCCAATTTCCGTGGAAGCATTGTCTGACTGCTGACGGCGGCGCCTCATCTCCTCCGTCTCAGCAGGAGGGGCAAATGTAGGGGAACTCAAATTGCTAGATATCTCTGTCGGTGGAGTCGAGGGACGTGAGGCATACGATGCAGATGAGACGATAGATGAAGCCTGCGATTGTGTTTGAGTGGCATCTGCGACCGGAGAGGTAGCCGTTGCGGGACATGTAATAAAACCGATGAGAGAACTTGCCAGAGGGAGATCTATCGCAACTAACGCAGTGCTGAACCACGGGTTCTTGCCCCTTGGGTGATTTCAGCAGTGGTACTCCCCTGCAATCGGGTGCAGGGCAAGGATTGTCGGTCAGAATCTTAGTAGGCGAAGGTTTGAGGTTAATATTGATTGATAATTGCAGAGGTCCTCACCCATCCCTGAACCATCAATTCTCCAAGTTTACCCGGGACGTCTGTCATTCTGGTGGTTGTGTACCGGCAATTCGTGTCACTGGCACACGCTGGTCACTTAGTGGAAGGCTCCTGTACTCGACAGCGAGCCACGTGACAGGCAAAGTTGGTTCTCGTGCACACTGCTTTCGTAGAACCTTGGCTATCAGGTTGGCTGTGAAGGCCGCTTCTCGTGCAATGAGATGGCGCAAACTATGGCCGTGTTCTCTGCTAACTTACATTCTATTTGTTCTCTATACCCCTGGAGACCGACGCTCTGCCGTAACTGCTAGCAGAAATGTTTGGACAACGGAGCGGAAGCATTCTCTCCGGTACGCTATTTGCTTGGATTCAAGATATACGTATTTTTACCATCATAGAGATGCCACTCGAAAGCTTTGGTACCATGGATTTGATAATTACATGTCGAAAGGTACGCGTGGGTCGTCACAGTGTTACTTGCCCTTACCCATTCTTTCAGCCTTTCCTTTTGACGAGGTATGCACGTATCTCTCGCCTATGGAGTAGTCACTGACAAAGGGTAGCTCTCTCCCCTGTCTTGCAAGGGGAGGGGCCCAGACTGGGAGGATCCGTATGGTCTCCCTCGCGCTTTACGGGCTAAGCTGATATACCCTTAATAGGGCGAATATAGCATTTAACGATGTCACCGGAAACTTCTCACTTACCCTGATAGATGTGCTGGACACGTTGGTTGTACTTGATGATCCGCGGGGCTTCCAGCATGCTGTTCAAAATGTAATTGACCAAGTTTCATTTGACGTCGACACGAAACCGCAAGTTTTCGAAACCACGATACGCGTTATGGGTGGATTGCTGTCTGGACACCTGTTTGCTAGCACACCAGGACAACCTTTCTATCTACCCTGGTACCGTGGTCAGTTGCTTGATCTGGCATATGATCTTGGCACGCGGCTCTTGCCCGCATTCGCAACACCAACTGGCCTTCCGTACGCAAGGGTGAGCCGTTTCTTCGCAAGTGGTCAGAGCAGCTAATAGACGGTATTGTAAAGCTCAATCTGCGCTATGGTGTTGAAAACGGGGAATCGTTGAGCACCTGTCCGTTGTCCTTGACAGGTGTCTGGTCTTCCTATTCACACCTCCTACAGGCACTGCGGGGGCGGGTTCCCTGATCCTGGAGTTCGCTACTTTGAGTCGTCTTACTGGTGACGAACGCTTCGAAAAAGTCGCTTATAAAGCTTACTTCGCGTTGTGGAATCGTAGGTCGGAGATTGGATTAGTGGGGAACACCATCAACATATGGACAGGCGTATGTGTCCCCGCTTTGCCCTATGGTACAGCAGATTTGAAATTTGGTAGGCTTGGTCACATCCTGAAGTGGCCAGTGTTGGTGCTGGTATAGACTCATTCTATGAATATGCATTGAAGTGGTATATCTTGAGTGGTAGGTAGTACCCTTCTCGTGACATCGAAATTTTGTGAAGTTTAACACCAGGTGAGGTCGAGTTCCTGGATGTATGGAACGAAGTGTATGCAACCGTCATGCGTTACGCCCGGTCTCCTGATGGTTATTGGGTCAGTGTTCGCGTTCAGAACTTTGCACTTCAGCTGACTCGACTTCAGTTCCGCCATGTTAACATACACACCGGCAACCAGGCGTATAGCACAATCGATTCACTCTCCGCATTCTGGCCCGGTTTGCAAGTACTTGCTGGAGACGTGCAAAGTGCCATAAAGTCTCACCTAACATGTAAGTGTGTAAATCAGTTCTGAGAAAACTTCTTCGAAGATTACACTAGACTGGAATATCTGGAGACGCCATTCTGGTATGCCTGAAGTCTGGGATGCCCATTTCATGCAGGCCACCTCTTTCCAATATCCTCTTCGACCGGAATTCGTTGAATCAACGTGGTATTTGTATCGAGTGAGTTGTTGTAAATCTCCAGCAACTATCGGCTGATGAATGGTCTAGGCTACCAAAGATCCTTTTTATCTGGATGTTGGTGAACGCGTCTTGAGAGACATAACCACCAGATCAAAGGTGGAGTGTGGGCTCTCCGGGATTAGGGATCTACGGGATAATACACGAGATGACAGGATGGAGTCATTCGTGCTGTCTGAGACGCTGAAAGTAAGTCCGGTTGTGTCGGAGGGAAAATACCGGCCTTACAAGCATTCAGTACCTTTTTCTGCTTTTTGACGAGGAAAACCGACTCCACAACGACGATTCGCATTATGTGTTTACCACGGAGGGGCACATACTCACTTTGCCAAAGCATGCACTCAGACCTATGTCATCTGCACGTCGGCGGATGCGTCGCGAGGAAAGCCATCAATGCCCAGTATACCAACCGTTCCGGGAATCTCAGTCTCCTCAGAAGGGAATTGGTCTCATCCGTGGAGTAGGCTCGCGATACGACGCTGAGTACGCGAGGCACCTAATTGGCTTGAAGCCCCAATCCTCTGATGAACATTACTGGTCGCCTGATGGATGGTGTGCTGTACCTTACACCGATTTATATGTAAGGCACCTTGTCGGAGGTCTCGTGACGCATTACCGTTAACGTTTTTTTTGCCAGTCTTACAACTTCGTCATGTCTGCAAAGGGTTATGAAGTTGCTGAAGATTTGAATCCCGGTACCGACAAGCTACGACCTGTTAGGGATGGTTTTGTCGTTCAGAATGTCACTGGCATACGGACTTACATAGTCAGTCGCCTGGATGGGAGGGGATATGACATTACTCGACGTGAGTATCTTACTATGTTGTGAACCTCACTGAAGTATCTACCATTCCAGTTGGACCTCATGCTGTCCGGTCGGGGCAAGTGGTTTATGTCAATGACACTGAACTACGGTCTTCCGCCGAAAGTCTTGCTAGGTTGCAACGCCAACCCACTGTCCGTCTGCGTATCTTTCTTGATACAGCGGATCCGCTGCTCGTTACCCAGGCAGGAACAGTGGAGATGGACGCAAGTATTTACGTTACCGCCCAAACCGCGCAATTCGGCGCAGACCCGACAAAGCTTCCGAGAAAGGCCATGACATTTGGCCACGAAGATGGTGTTCGGATACGAAGTGACGAGCCCAACCGGCTTGGCTGTGGGGAGTATGATCAAGAATTTGGTGGCGATGCAGTTCTCGTGTGGAGAGGCGAATGCACTTTCCTAGAGAAACTTGTCCAGGCCCGAAAAGCTGGTGCATCGGGAGTTATTGTGATCAGTGACGACGACGAACCAATCAATCCGTCCGCTACGGAGGAAGAAATTGAAGCCGCGGGAGATCTAGAAGACGTGGCACTCGTACTCTTGCCCTATACGCCCGGGAAAGGGCTTGCGTCGATGGTAGAAGGTGCTGGTGTCCTAAGTTATGGTAACGTATTGTTTTCCGTCGATCTTGAGGGAGTAGCGCCCACAACACGGAGAGAGGGAGATGTCGACGAGAATATGCACGTTTTGTATGTGAACGGTCATCCAATCCTAAACACCCGATTATTGGTATACCAACATACTACGATGGACGAAGTGTAACCTTGTATCCACACGGTCACTACTAATGAAAATTTAAATTCGAACTTCAAGCCTCAACATTATTTGCGTTGCCCTGAGGCCGACCGTACGGATAGTATTAACTGCGTGCTCCACGTTCAACTGAGATACAAGCTCCGTACTACAGTTCTGAACAAACCCATAACAATAAATATAAGGTACCCAAGTAGATGAATTAGCTGTGCTGGATGATGGAATAAATTGGTGCCTTGTCGTACTGCCAATCGCGGCTCATCATTATTTCAACTAGAAACAAGTACTCCAGAACTGTGCCGCCCTGCATTTCGACCAGTTGACCGGCTGCCTTGGCAGATCCGCCTGTAAAGCACCACTCAAAGTTCAGGGTCGCACGGTGTCAGGTAGGGGTGATACCTACCGGTTGCAATGAGGTCATCGACGACGACGACGTTCTGGCCGCGCTGAATAACACCTGATTGCATTTCAAATACATCCTATCACCGAGCTTAGTTTGTGATCGGCACTGGTAGCAACGGAACTCACGACGCCGTATTCTTTCTCATACGAAACCGAAACGCAACGGCCCGGAAGTTTACCCTTCTTCCTGACCGGGACGAAAGCTGCGCCCAACCGCAAGGCGATGATCGGTCCCAGCAGGAAGCCTCGGGCGTCCAGGCCCACGACGATGTCCACCTTCTTCAGCACGGACTTCGGTATCGTTTGGGACAAGATATGATGGACGAAGTGTGTGATGAGGGACTCGAAGGCCAAGGGGTTGCGCAGAATGGGAAAGATATCTAGGAAGCCGACGCCCTACGTATCAGTTTTTCAGTTTTTCCGGTGGGATTTTGTCGAGCGTTGGACACGAAGACATACTGGCTTTGGGAAGTCCGCGTATTCCGTGAGTAAGCTTCGCAGGTACTCGACGTCGGACATCATTCAATCGAAGAGGGACGACAAGAGGATGCTGGTCGATCTTCAACAAGGACCCCATCATCATTTCTCCGGAAGTACATAATACGCAGTATAGGCGCCCTGTCGTCATGTCCACCTCTTAGCGACCATCGAAAATTTTCAGGCGCATCATGGGTTCCGACTGAAACGTTGGTTGGCGTGCCCGCCGCAGGTAGTAGAAGATAACAAAAAAAGACAGATATTGATTGCGATATACGTTCCACCAGATATCCATACTATGATACGTGGAGCCTCCTAACGGGATAATGATCCTGTGAGGTAGCGATTGAAATGGCATCTGAACAACCTCGCAATCTTCGCCACCGACTCGGAATTCGCTTCGACGAGAAACCTCGGAAAATATTGTGGATTCAGACATCTGGGCCATGATTCTCATATTGGTGGTACCCATGTGACATATGTAAGAAGAAAATCATAGACAGTGCAGTGGTAGATAACAAAGGGTTTTTATACGGACTCAAGAATCTCGGGTTCCTTGAAGTCCTTCACTACCCGCGTACCTGTCTCCTAAAATACTGTTCAGTCAAACCGGCACAAAAATGCATGAATGTGATACACACGTCAGTTGTTTCGCCGTGGAGCTCGAGCAATTTTGAGACGTCGAACTTCGGTGCCTTCAAGATTTTTGCCTTCCGCACGTAGACGTTTTGTAGAGGGTAAATGTTACGTGTGTGCTTCTCAATCTCTCGCCCAATGGCTTCTGGTACAAACTTCTGAACCAACTCCTTCAAATCACAGCTTGATGCCTCGCGGGTCATAATCTCAAACATTTTCTTCCGAATTTCCCGAATTTGACTGGTTTGCGCGTAGGTGGTTTTGCGAACTTGGTTTGGTCGACGCTTAGTGAAAGCAATAGCGAAAAGGCGGAGGAGGTAACCATCAGTCGTCTTGACGTCGACATGGGCCTCGATGAGGGTCTGCCATTTGCGGACCAGCGAACGAAGTTTGTCGGATGTGAAGTCCATGCCATGGAAGTTGGTGAGGCAGTTCTTGCCTTGCACCTCGTCAACCCGTAGCTTAATTTTGCGGAATGACTGTTCCTCGTCCTTCTGCAAGTCAGCGAGGGAAACCTCAATTATGCGGCCCTTGAGGGAGTCGTTGGCATTCTCTTGATGAAAGTTCATCATTGAGGGGACTCCATATCCATGTATGGAACATGCTGCTTACTGAGACCCTGTGACCGGTTGACCAAAGTCTTTCCGACGTTTCTGACTTCGAAGATGGAAGGTGCTTTGATGTCATACCATTCTAAGGAGGATAGTGAGCTGACGACGTCCGGAGCGACATGCTCGTTCATACCTTTACGCGAGAAGGGGTCCACGACCTTCTTCTTGATTCCCTTCTTACCCTTGGAGAGACGCTTGTTCTGCACGAGAACACGCACATCAGAGGAGTAACCGTGCAGGGGTCTGGAGAGGTGCTTACTTTTCCTACGGCCATGGTGAAGATAACGAGTGTCGAGGCGACCGCAGCTTGAGGTGGACCAGTTTCCCTGGGATTTCTTGGGAGAAGATGTGGCTGAACCTTAAACAGTGCTACTGTTATATCCCATTCCCACGCCACCTTCACCTCCTGTGTGATCATGACATGGACACGCTCACAGTTCGATGGGGCATGCAAGACATTCATACAGAATCACGGCCATCATGTACTGGACAAAGGGAAGCTCGGTTGGTCGTGGAGAGAACACGCCGTGCGCATCTCTGCCTGTTTCGATCAAAGACACTCTTCCCACCCTTGGACAGCATTTGCTAGGATTCGGGTACATGGAACGTGTCATATTCCTGCCCAAGCATCGAAGGGCAGCTGCGATTGACGCCGGAATAATTCAGGACAGTATGGAAGAAAGTTTGCTAGAACCCGCTGACAGTGCTTCCGCTGCCCCGACATTCGCTGGCGAAATCCTCTGCCACCAATACGTTGTCTTGTCGCCGACATTCAGAGTGCCTACGTTCTACTTTTCTGCGCATGACTCGAGTGCGTTGTTTAGGTGTTGTCCTGGTGGCCCTAATGCAAAACACGATGATCAGGCGGTACTCCGCTTACTTTGACAGATGTGCTGCAACTACCCCTGTTTCGTAGAGATGCCTTCGAGGGGGCACAAGTGACAACTTTCTCTGTCGAACAGACGTATGCGAGTTTTCCTTTACTTTCCTTTGGCGACCATCCCACCCTCAACGTGCAATGCTGGTACCTGCATCCTTGTGGGACTAGCGCTGCAGTGCAAGAAATTCTGGATGCAGCTGAGGAAGGCGATGCAGAGGAACAACAGCGTCACTTGCGGTGGTTAGAAGCGTGGTTTACATTGCTTAGTTCGTTGTTAGACTTGCATAGATGACGCGAGCGCCTTACAAAGTGCTCCTTATTCACATGACACTACATCTCGGATCTACCTCGAGATGTCTCGTATTTCTTTTAGCACTCGCTAATACGTTCTGTTACTCAAGCTTTCGACTTGTCATCAACGTCCCTCTTCATAATCGTACGATCACAGTAATAAGGCGGCTTGACCCGAAATCAAGGGACACATGCTATGCTCGTAACTCGGCTCGTGTCCGTTTCGCGTTCTTCCTTTCGCTCCTTCTTCTCGTCCACCTCCCGCACAATGGTATGTTTGTTTCTGTTCGATCTAACTGGTCCACTGAGCGATTTCATCCTCACAGGCCATCCATGAAGCCGTCATCGTCGCCGCATCCAGGACGCCAGTAGGATCCCTTTACGGTTCGCTCAAAACCTTGACTGCGCCGCAGTTAGGCGCCATTGCCCTCAAACATGCCTTTGAACAGTCCAAGGTTGATCCCGCTGTAGTCGAGGAAATATACTTTGGAAATGTCGTTCAGGCAGGTGTGGGTCAGTCCCCAGCGCGTCAAGTGGCTCTGGCCGCGGGCATGAGCAAGTCGTCCGATGCCACTACCATCAATAAAGTTTGTGCGAGTGGCATGAAGACCATCATGCTTGCAGCTCAGAGTGTCGAAACGGGCTATAAGAATGTCGTTGCCGCTGGGGGTATGGAGAGCATGAGTAATGCACCGTAGGTCTCACTGTTTTCACGCATGCCGATCTTCGTCCTGAGATCGGATCCACCAGCTTTCTCCTGCCGCGCACCAACCCATTGTTTGGCAAGTTTGAAGCCAAGGATTCCGTGGAGTGCGATGGTCTCTGGGATGTCTACAACAATTTCGCGATGGGCAATTGTGGCGAGGCTGCCGCCGAAAAGTATGGCATCAGCAGAGAGTCCATGGACTCCCATGCCATCGAATCCTACAAACGTTCAGAGAGAGCCTGGAAAGAAGGCGTTTTCAATAATGAGATCGCCCCTGTGGTCATCAAGGGTAAAAAGGGTGACACAATTGTGAAGGAAGACGAAGAATACAAGAAGGTCATCTATGAAAAGGTACCCACCCTTAAGTCCGCCTTCAAGCCTGGCGGTTCGATTACCGCTGCCAATTCCTCCAATCTCAACGATGGCGCGTCCGCGTTGATTCTGATGTCTGCAGAGAAAGCCAAGGAGCTCGGCATCCGGCCCCTGGCCAGAATTGTCTGTATGTCCAAGGGTTTTCCCTGATTCATTTTCTGTTTCTTCCTTACTCCCGCAACAGCGTACTCCGACGCTGGTGTAGAACCGATTGATTTCCCGATGGCTCCTGCGGTTGCTTTACCCAGAGCACTCGAAAAGGCCAACCTCACCGTCAATGACATCGCCCGATTTGAGATCAACGAAGCGTTCTCTGTCGTCGTTCGCATCGCCGAGAAATTGCTTCAGATCGATCCTGCCAAGGTCAATGTAAATGGGTAAGCCTACGGATCCAATGGAGTGACTTTTGATACCCACGCCTTTCAGCGGCGCTGTCGCGCTAGGTCACGCGATTGGCAACTCTGGCTCCCGTATAGTAGTGTCTTTGGTTCATGCCCTCAAGACGGGGGAGTATGGTGCCGCTGGCATTTGCAACGGAGTATGGTTCATTTATTGTTATTCTTCTACTGCTCATGTCAATATAGGGTGGTGCCGCGTCAGCTCTTGTCATTCAGAAACTGTGATGAGCTCAAGCACGTCGTGTACTATGTGTATGAAGAACATTTGTCAAACATCCTGGGGTTTGCTATCAATAGAACATTTGGAACCTTACTTTCTGTGCGGAGTGATGCATGAAACGCAATCACCGAACCCACTGCAAGAAACTAATTACTGTGCCCCGTGCCTACGATACTTACTCATGCCGCAATCTCTGCACAGGCACCATACATATCGTCACCGGGGCTTGTGTTTCTACATTGAAACGCACAAGGCAACTACTTTTTATATCTTAACTTCAGGGGCACAATGTCCACCTCCACTACGAGTAGTATCATGGGTTTCTCCCATCGTGCACTCGGTAAGATTTCTGGCATTAGATTTACGTACTCTCCTGAGCACCCTGTAGTATCACAACCTTATGTCTATGACTTTCTCCTGGGTAAACTGAACGGTCCAGCCGCGTGCTTCTTCTGGGCGCGCGTAGGTGTTTTGGTTTGAGAATTCTCCACGGTTGACACATCCCGTAAACTCCAATTGGCCGCAATCTGGGTGTGGTGTTGAGATCTCGTTCGTACTAAGGCACACTACTTCGTGAAGAGGCGAACACCGCGATCTGGGGTGCGATACTAGCGCTTCAAGCATGGGCGGACCACTTTGGCGCTTACTTCGCTTTCTGCTCGGTAAGGAGAAGTTTTGCTTTTTGTGATGCCAACGTATGTTCGAGCCTTACTCCCTTGATATCTGTGTTCTACGAGAAAGATGAGCTAACAGGTTTGGATGAACGGTCTTCTATCTTGGATCGAGTGCTAAGTATGGGAGAGCTGATGTTCGACAAGGCACATTCGAGCAAAGCTCTCCTACAATGGTCTGACTCTCGTCCTTGGTGATTGCGTTGCATATGTTAGTACGCCTTTCTAACTGTTACGAGCCCTTCTGAACGACACCTTATCCTAGGGAATCTAGGACTATGCAGGGCATGCAACCGCTCTTATATCTCTTACTCTGCAGCCCCATGCGATCCTTGTAGGGGTCGTCGTTCCGCCCTGGCTTTCCCGTTCAAACTTTCAGGTTCGGATGCTGACAAAGGAAGAGCGTATCGCTGCACTGGAGGTGCGTCCGCAATGACTAAGGCGGAACGCACAAGGTCAAGGAAGCTGTACTCGGCATTCGGACGCGGCTCATCGTCTTGTCGACGATTCTAAGTCGGAACTTTTCCCCCTAGCATCATAGCAACCATTCCAAACGGTGCTCTTAGTCATTATTCACTCGCTGCGGAAACCGCCATTTGTCAGTCATAAACGTCGTCGTCAAGAAGTTTGGATTACCAGCCCATGCGTTTTCAGCGTGCAATCTCACACCAGTAGTGTCTTGGCTCTCAGCAAATGCTGATCCTATCAACACCTGGAGGCGTTTGGAACCGAAAATTTCAACCGAAGGGTGCCCCCGCATACACTCCTGGCGCGATTGCCATTATGGCCATCCTAACCGGCTTTCGTTTCGTTCTTGCTCCGCCACATCAATATCCGCTTGAACGAACAGTGCCAGGAAAAGCTAGTTCCGGAAAAGGGGGCAGATGGAGATGTTCAACGTGAACGAGAGCTACAAACGGCTTGACTGACAATCAGTGAGTGTTCGTTCTCTACTTCCTGGCGGGTAATTGGTCCCAATGCTCTGCACCTGCTGTTCATTTACACTTCCTGATTGTGAGGATATACTTATTGTAAGTATTAACTACGATTACTGTACATAAGGCAACCGGTCTAATTGATTTAAATCTGCTATACTACCTCGTGTGAAAAGCTGAGTGCATGTCGACCCCCCCAATCACCTTAATGCTTGGTTTGCCCGTAGTGCCCAGCATTCCAGACGAATTAAGTTATTTTCTTCAGGTACGCTTTGACTGCGGTTGGCGCATCCTCTATCAGGGAGTCTTCTGGCTCCCAGGTCGCCTCGTCGTCGTCATAACCCTCCCAGAAAACCAGGAACTCCATTATCCCATCCACCATCCGGTGAGCTCGGATCGACTGAACAACGAATTTCTCGACAACATCCGGTTCTGCCTCCTCCTTGTTCTTGATGCGTACGATTTCTCTGGCTTTATCAGACCACGCCTTCGGTAGCCGGAATTCTCCAAGCTCGCCGGTACCCAAAACGGACGGCCCTTCAACGGTTGTCCGCACTTCCGGATGTATTTGTCAAGCTCGCATAACGTGTGTTTCGATATCGCAGAGCATCATGGGGCGACATTGGTCTCCGAGACCATCGAAATCTAGCCGCAGCGTGCGAAAGTGGTCGTCTTGGCTCGATTGCATCCACCGAACGAGGTCTACTTCCATGAACGGGGGATCTCTTCCCGGAAGCACCTCCGAAGCCCTCTGCGCGACCCGACACACATGACAACAAAGTCATGATCAGAAAAGCTCATAACGTTGGAGTAAGACAAGTTCAGGAGCAGCTGATAGGCCGTGAAGTCGCCTATGCTTCTGAAGGACCGTAACCACTCGAAGACATCAGCCATGTATTCTGCTGTGGTGAGGACGTCGGCATTTCCTCCATGAGGACCTCCATCAGTGCCAGGTGGTTCATGAAGTTCTCGGCGAAACCCAGGTCCGGAGCGGGTTTCTGATATGCACCGGTATAAATGGCAATGCCCTTAGCGTAGAGCCTACGCAGGACTTTTTCATAGTTTTCCCGCTTGTATGCAGACCAGGTGAAAGGCGGATATTCTTGCGCAGCGTTTCGTAGGTGTTGATGTTGGTATACAGACTGAAGAGCAGGACGCGAAAGGTCACTTCTTCTAGGTCCTGGGAGCCCTTTTCGATGACTCGGTGACGAGATACTGGGAACCACGATCCAGTATTCTGAAGGTGTTACAAAATTTGTGGCATTGCAGTATCGGATCTTTTGTCCACCTGTTTTTTTTTCGAGGATGTCAAATACCAGGCGACATGAAAACTAACGTGTATTGATCCTCACGGTGGTGGTTGGCCGGAGCGGCGCCGTTCGTCAATTGCGTGCTTTCGGCAGCTAACTTCCAGAAGGTGTCGAACGCGAGTGTAGGCTGAAAAGCTTCGCCTCGCACGACTACGTCCAACGGGGGGAGAGGTGCACGGGTTGAATACAGTCGAGAACGTTTAGCGTACCGACTCTGAGCGTCGCCCTCGGTGGATTTGCGTTTCGGGTTGCTGCCCATGACAAGTCAGAGTCGAAAAACGCGTCGATTCGCTTTTAACGAGTCGTCGATAGGGCAGCTTGACCGACGCGACCGCCCCTTACCCATATATACATACGTAATAGCATTTTTGTCAAGTTTCTTTTTCATGCCACCATTCTGGACCACCCGGGCTCTAAGAACGGGAGATAAGTTCATATTATGGACGCACGAGAGAAAGAGAACTTTATACGAGTTACGTCGAACAGCAAAGGGCGTATCTTTCCGCTTACTGCAGGGAGGACCCCATCGACGATGATGACCAGTACCCGTCAGGGTCACCGACAAAGGTCCCGAACAGCGGCAGCGCTCTGGATTCGATACCCCAGTTCTTCAGCCACGAACACTCCAGAATTCAGCTTC
>JANFAE010000839.1:0-25838 GCA_024613145.1 Pisolithus marmoratus | reverse complement strand
GCGACGCCCAAGACAATGTCTCGCGTCTTGGACATGCTGTCCCAACCGACAAGCAAGGTGATATCACCGTGCACTCAGCCACGAACATGTCAATACTGTACCAGCAAGAGTTACTGCGTCTATTTGAGCACATCTCTGAAAACGGCGAGTTTCAAGATGCTGATAATGCTTTTGGTATTCGGAGGTGGCGACAACAAAGGTTTTCTCTGGCACTTGAAGCTGTACTTGTCCGCCGCGGGTTAATCGAGAAGTGGGCGATCGAAGCATCGGTGTAGTTTAATAGAGGACCTGCCAAGAATATTGCAAATGTGCGATATGCCGGGATGCGATGTATATTACTCGGTGCACCTCTCATGACTGGCTGTATGAAATATGCATCCTGTTGTGACTACTCAGAGAGACAGTTAATATGTTAGCGTCTCCATAATTCCATCCAATATACGTATTGGGTCAGGCATATTAATTTCTCATACTGCAAGCTGCGGGCACGCTGGATAGGATGAGTGAATGAGAACCTGAACAGGAAATCATGAAGAAACCTAACTTACTCCCAGCCTGTGATACGCCTGATGGGTGCCTCGAGTCTCAAGAATGCCCTCTTCTGGACTTCAAGCGCGATTTCCCGCACCGACACCGCCTGTCATACCAGCTTCGTGAACGATGACAAGCCTCCTAGTGCGTCTAACGCTCTCCACCACCGTCTCGACGTCCCACGGGAGGATGGTGCGTAGATCTATTAATTCTACTGTGGCCGAACGCAACGAAGGAGGTACGAGTGGCTCAAGGGCGGACGGGGGGGAACGGAGCAACGAGATGGCAGATTCGCAGTGGTAAACAGGGGTGCCCCATGTGAGGAGTGTAAGGTCCGAGCCTGGCAGGAGTGTTTCCGCACGAGACAGCGGTAACGTGAAGTCGTCGATTGGAACCTGTTCAACTGATGACGAGGCTCCGTACCTCGCGAAGTAGACGTAAAATCGTTGACTCACCTGCTGAACGGTACAGAATCTTCGGTTCCATGAACAGAACCGGATTCGGGTCGCGGATAGACGCGAGAAGTAGACCCTTGCACTGAATCGGTGATCGAGGAATTACGATCTAGAAAATCGTTGAACGTGAAAGTCAGTAACGAGGCTAGCAGGCTAAGTAACGTCTCGCTTTGAGCCTACCTTGATGCCAGATGCGCCTAGGAAAAAGCCCTCCGGACTTTGCGAGTGGTACAGGCCGCCATGACCGACGGCCATGGTGGGTGTGCGAATGGTGAGCCCACCAATCGAGAACTGTCCACCAGCACGATACCGATATTTCGCTGCTTCATTTACGATCTGCACGCGGGCGGAATTAACATGTTCGCTGATTAGACGTGTATGAGCGGTACCTGGTCAAACGCAGGGAAGATGTAGTCTGCGAACTGTATCTCGGCGATAGCGGTATGGCCCATAGATGCCAACCCGATACCAAAGCCAGCAATGCCCTGCTCGGTCAGGGGCGTATTAAACACGCGTTCGCGTCCTTCAGAAACCAGGGGTTAGAGGGTGCATCTCCTAACGCCGATGCTCGTACACACCAAACTCTTCCGCAAGACCCTTGCCAAGAGACAGGAACTCAGCGAGTCACGGAGCTAACAGGGGGATGACCTTACCATTGTACAGCGGAACACACCCCCGAAAGCAACGTCCTCTCCGAACACGACTGTGGTGTCATCCTTGGCAAGTACGATGCTATTCGACGATGAACACGGTTGGCGGTGACGGATATATGATACGGACCTGAGTGCATCCCTGACGGCCTGGTACATGTTCATCTTTCTCGTTTCTCTGCTGCCGATGATGTTCTGTGGAGGGTTATCTTCATTTGCCCAAGTAATGTCTGGGGTGCGCAGTGCAGCATCACGCGTCGTACGAGGGAACTGAGATGACGCTACAGTGGAGAGATGGCCGCCCGCTGGCGGAGGCTCGGCTGCAGCGGTGGTCTGCCAACGACGGGGGGGTTGGACGTGCGAGAACTGGATGCGAGGAGGTGGAGTGTGGACTGAACAACCTACAAACGACGACAGACGCCTGAGAGGGGTGAACATGGTACAGAGTCAAGCAAGATCCGCTGGCGCGGTGGTGATCCGTTCCATCCGACATGTTACTGTGAGAGTGACCA
Source organism: Pisolithus marmoratus (assembly GCA_024613145.1). Taxonomy (NCBI): domain Eukaryota; kingdom Fungi; phylum Basidiomycota; class Agaricomycetes; order Boletales; family Pisolithaceae; genus Pisolithus; species Pisolithus marmoratus. The sequence goes on along the minus strand of JANFAE010000839.1, from coordinate 23,690 downwards.
AGTTGTAAATTCCTAAGCCACATTCCACCCTACATAGCAACCCATCATGGAGAGCGACAGCGCGTTCGTCGCCCCGGAAGGTGTCTACTCCGTCACAGAGGAGCACAAGCCCCCCGCCATCCCCACCTATCAGGCGGGCAGCACACCCGCTGCAGCAGCAGCTGGCAACAGCACAGCAGCCTACCCCTCTCGCATCTCAGCGGTCACCATCCGCTTCAATCCATCAAAGCACGCTGGCTCACCCGGCCTAGCACAGCTGCTTGGCGCTAATCTGACGAAAGATTCGAGGAAAGACAAGGACAAGTCTCTAATGGACGAGCACAGTCTGTCCTCTACCGAGACACACGATGACAGCCAGACCCCTCCGGAGGGTTCCTCCCCGCAGGCATCCGTGCCCCCGGACTCGCCCGTCGCGCCAGAGGCGCATCATCCTCTCTTCGCCCATCCCTCAGCAAGCAGGAGAAAGGTCGTCTCTAGACCAAAACACAACATGCGCACTACGTCGTCCACCTTCATCACTCGCGTACAGACCATCGAGGGGCTCAGCAAAATTCTCTCGAACAAACATGGGGATGCTACCTTTCTGTTCTATAATTGCAACAGAGCATTCCATTGGGTAGAGGTCGGGTCAAAATCGAAGGTATGCTACGACTCCTCCCATCGCTTCTCGCGCTGTAATGCTGATCTCCTTAGGAACCCCTAATGAGAATTGCCTTCTCTGCCTTCCCCACCTGTCATGACGTTAACCCGCGCACTGCATCTTCAGAGAAGCTAGACGTCGTCATCGGCTTCAACACAGGCGATCTCGTGTGGCTGGGTACGGTATCACATCTCCCCATGCTAGATATGCTGAGAACCGTACAGATCCCATGTCCAGTCGTTATGCCCGTCTAAACAAACAGGTACGTACGCACTCACACGTTCGGAAACTTCATCGATGATCCACGAAGGGTGCTATCTCTTCCTCCCCGTGCACTGCGGTTCGCTGGGTGCCTACATCACCCACGTTATTCCTGGTTTCGCACGCAGACGGAACTATCGTCGTCTACGACAAGGAAAAAGATGATGGCGTGTTCAGTCCATCTATACCCAATGCGGTGACATCATCCACGCTCAACGCCCCGGGTCCAAGCACCCCTGGCGTGCCTGCCCAGGTTCACGCCCCATCACAACCGCATGGAGGTACCGAGTGGGATCCAACATCAACGATGCATGTCACCACTCCCCCATGGCACCCTGAATCTAGTGTAGCTGCCAAAGAAAGGGCAGACAAGGGTATAGCCAAGAACCCAGTAAGTCACTGGAGGGTCAGTAAACGCAGCATCATGGGTACGTGCGTCCTCTTTCTGCACGGTTTCGTACTCATTGACACGTACAGACTTCGTGTTCTCCCCCGATGTCAAGTACGTTGCCGCAATATCGGAAGACGGTTGTTTGCGTGTCATCGATGCCTTGGCAGAACAGTAAGTTTTCCCAGGTTTGGTTGGTGTTTGGGTGGTGATCTTCCCATGTAGACTGGTTGACTGCTACGCTTCATACTTTGGCGCGCTCACCTGTGTCGCATGGTCCCCTGATGGCCGTTTCATCCTCGTCCGTACCGAATTTTTTAATTCCCTTATTGTTGACCAATGACGATTCATAGACTGGAGGGCAGGATGACCTGCTAACAATATTCTCGCCATTGGAACAGCGTGTGGTTGCCAGATGTCAAGGACACTCTTCGTTCGTCTCTGCCGTTGCATTCGACGAATTGCGGTGCGATGTTCGCAATTATCGTTTCGGCAGTGTAGGCGAGGATAACAAACTCATCCTAGTCAGTGTATTCCCATTGAATCTTTGAGATGGTGCTCACGGGCCACAGTGGGATTTCTCCAGCAGTGCATTACACAGACCCAAGTCACAGTCAGCACATCACGTACGCGTGTCCATGGCGTCAAGCGTTTCGCTTGCCGTCCGTCGCGGGATAGGGTCTACAGCGCAGCTTCCTACGTCACGGTATCATCCAGCACCGCCGAGAAACGACGTCTCCGTTGTACAACCAGTGCTCGTAAGTAACCAACGAAGTCGTGGCAATCCCCATCTCCTCAAATCGCTGATCCACACGTCTCCAGGTAAAGCAGATCGATGCGGACCTACTTACCTCCCTGACTTTTCTACCGCAAGCGTTGGTGACTGCAACAAAAGCAGGGCACGTCCGGGTATGGGTGCGACCTCTGGTTATGGCTGGGAATTCTCGGCGGCGTGGGCATGGCAGACAATTGTTGTCCATATCTGACATACAGGGTGTACTCGCTTGACTGGGTGGCTCACTTCGCAAGACATAAATTATTTGTTGTGCTATGTACATTTGCTAGATTGTACCATCAACCACGTACCTTTTCAAACCTCGGATTGCTCGTCTTCGTAATCGGTGTCATCAGACGTAATGTCGACGTCGTCCGAAGGGCGTTCTTCGTCCATGTCTGCCCCAGATTCGTCGTTCTCCTCCCCGTTTGCTGAGGGAGAATGGTCGCCAGACTGCCCACTTCTGAGCCCTCTGAATCATCTTCCGCCTATAATAGATCCCCACAGCTCACGCCTGTTCGTGCTACGCCATAATATGAGGAAGAGCTCACATCATTTTTTTCTTCCAGTTGCGTGGCATGCCGCCCTATGGGAACGTACCAAGAATATCCGCGATTACGGACCTCCAAAGTCTGCGTTGCAGAAGGAATACACCTAACAATGAGCATGGATGTGGTGCTTCCCAGATTCTGTCATGACATACGCTTTCTTCGAGATCACCTTCTTCGTCTGACAAGTCGTTCATCTCGCGTTCCAGGTCTCGGCGAGTGCTCAGTCTTCCGTAGAACCTGTCCCGCTTCGGCAGTGGGACTGGGCCGAAGTGAGGTGCTTTCGGGAGGACTAATGGGATCAGCGGTGGCCGTGGAATGAGCGTAGGCGAGATGATGGACATCGCGGTGTCGAACTAAGTCGCGTTGAGCTGCCAAATGTCAAGGTACTACTCAACTACCGAATTCAGACTCCAACTCAAAACTATATAGAAGGCATTAAGCATGTAATACGCTCTTCGTACTCTCCTTCCACCCACTGATTGCCCAGTAAGCAACCAGCTAATTACGATTAGTACAATATATACGCAAACAGAGTACCTAGATCCGCAGAAGTTTATGCGGGGGTGCAGCTGAGAAGACCATACCCACGCTCGTCGTCACCGATCGCCCAACTTTCAATCGTGAAATGCATGCGCGGTGACTCGATCTCCTTTTCTTTATTCGCCGACCATGCATCATGAACCTCTGCGAGGTTTCCAATGACGGGTTTAAGCTTAGCAAGGAACTTTCGGAAGGCGCCACGGTCGTAATGGAAATCGTCTGCCGGAGTATCTTGCAAAAGAGTGCACTGACGAACCTTCTAAGCTGCCCGACCTTTAAGAAAGGCAAATCACGTACCTCTTTATCGCACAGTGACACATTGAGATTGTCGCCTGCATCGTCCTCGAGCCGAAGGTACAAACAATAACACCACCTGCAGTGGGTCTCCAACATATCATCACACCTTGGACAAGCCTTGAAAGTCAGCGGGACACTGAAAATAATTAGTATGACACAGAAAAGCCAACTCATGGACTCACTCGGCTTGACATTTCATACAACGCAAGACACAAGCGTCTTCAAGGAGAAACGGGTAGAAGTCGACCGTGCGCGCCACGACAGTAAACGTGCTGGAACAAGTAGTGCTCGAGAGGACCTCATGGATGGTACTGGATCCGGTAGGTACAAGTTGAACCGACACCGGCTGAGGTGTTGGCGGGGTGGCCCAGCATGCACGATCCAGCATCAATTCCCGCTTCCATTTATCTTTGTTCCTGAACCGTCGCTGCATCAATAAGTAGGAGTAGAATTTGACGTGCTGCTCACAACTCCAGTGTCGATTGTAGTTCTGCTTGCTGATCAGTGAGAGGAAGAAGGAGTCGGTCCTCACCGCCTAAACGTCCGTGGGTGTTAGAACCATCGCCCCTTCGCATGAGACGCAAGTTTAATATTCTGTAAAAGCTGCCCACGCAGATGTCGCGTGCCACTTTCGACTGGGCGTCGTCCAGTTTGATCCTCAGTACGCGAAAGTCAAGACAACGCCCCCAGTCGGCAGCAGATACCTGCCGCGGGAAGCTCGGGTTATATGTGTAATCGGTTGCGTAGATGGTGGCCCCGTCCCGCGGATCGTAATCAACGGACAAAACCTGCGTGTGCTTTGTGCTGAAAGACGGAAGGTGGAGGCAATGTCACCAACCTCAACGACGCACGAAAAAAAGGTATTCGTGTCGTCTACATCTTGGAACAATTTGTACGGGAAGGAATTCGGTAAACCGTCGCCCAAACCACCTTCCGAAAAGCTTTGCTTCCGCCTGTACACGTCATAAAATGCAAACATGAAAGTAGGGATTGCAGAGCTCACGTAACAAGGGCTTTCAAGTGCGGGAATTTGTCAAGCTGCGTTTCGCTCAGTTGAATGACTTTTGAGGCAGTGTGCATTTTGCCCTCAAGGTAGCCACTCCGGTTCAACCTTGCCCGAACATTGTAAAGGTACCAATACTCCCCGGCATTCATAAGTTGCGCCATGCCTGTTGCTTCATCCCACATTTCAATAGGGAAGATACGATCGTAAAGGCCTGGCGGACACCAAGGAGGTTGGAGGGGGTACGTATGAGGGTTGCTCGTGTAGTCGGTCACATACACTGTATACGAGCCACCATGATTGTGGAACTTGTGTAAAATCTAGAACAACAGTGAATGCCTAGAGTGCCTCAGCGTTCATTGTCACAAACCTCGACTGTGCAATTAAAAAAGCCTTCTGGAACGACTTCTGGGGATGCTTCGCACAATAAGCGATGCTCTTTAGAAGGGCGGGTGGTACGTTGTACACAGATCACTTCTTTCTCTGTTCCTCGCAGCCCTTTCCACCATGCCAAAAGCTTGCGGCAATACTGTAACTCCACGCCGTCTTTGCGAGGTGTCCAGAAGGGGGAGAAGAAATAGCCCAAGCCGTTGCCGATTGCTTCTTCCTCAGGCGCTTGACCTCTGTTAACGGATCGAGCGTTGTTCGCGGTGGAATCATAGACAGCCCAGCGCAGTTTGTCTGCGTAGCCAATCGCTTTCAAAACGCCGCTGAATTCGGAAATCTACGAAGATACCTCAGTCGGTCCTGGGAAAACACACCGTTACCATTACCGACTTTCAACTTGCGCAGAATGACAACATCGCCCTCTGCTACTTGAGGAAGCCACTCAACGTAAGTTTTCTGGAAGCATGTCACTCCGACACCAACAGCTGAGAGGCTGCTGCCAGAGGCTATTGAAGGATCAACAATGGTAAACGAACGTGACCACTCTATCGAGTATAAAACAGTTGGTCGTGTTTTCAAAACAAAAAAAGAAACCGGCTAACCGTTGGTGGAGGTTCTCTTTGGGGCATTGGCTTGGAGTACGACGCCTATGACATTGATGATCTCGTGGCCACTGCGGAGCGCATTGAGTGGTGAGAATTGGTCGCCCTGTCAAAGGCCCGTTAATGCACGATCTGAGAGAAAGCATACAAACTAACCATTTCGGTCCGAAACACTGATCCCATCGACAAGCCTGACTCTCCAAGGTGTGTATCTGTCCTGAGCTGTGTACTGCTTGAAGTTTGAACAGACCCACTGTCTTCTGGGACCGTTGGTAATATTTTGTCATCTCCCCCGTCATTGGTATAGACACTAGTCACGTCGTGTGGGGCTTGAGGGGGCACGACCCGCTCACCGCCATCTCCGTTTAAATGGGTGGGCTGAAGTGCATTATGCTCAACGTGGCCTGAAGTGCGGGAACGACGCGCTTTCTGTGCCTGCCGTTTAAGTTTCGTCTTCTCCCTTCTAGTCAACCTCACACGGTCGATTTGATTAGTGCTACACTTGCTGTCACGATGGCCACTTGACGTACAGCGGCTGCTTCGCTGTACCTGGTCACCGAGAGGCTGGTTGGTGGATCGATCAATGTCTCCAACTCCAAGCAAAGGAGCTGGCATTCCAGACGCGGATACGTCGTCCATGATCACGTCAGACACTCGTCGCATACGGCCGGGGCTGTACCAATCTTCCATCGACGTGTTTTCTAGTTAATGTCGCACACTGAAGAGGGTGATCACAGCGATGTAATCGTAAATACGTACCTTGCCATGTGTTGATTGTTTTGCCTTCGTTGGCACCGCTGAGGTACTTGATTGCAACACCGCTAGTATACCTCAAGGTCAGTGGCAGTAGATAGGGAGCACTGGATTTCTTGCGCGACTCGACTTCTACGCCTCGGAAGGCGAGACAGATATGATCATTGGGTCGGAAAGGTAACACCTCCGCCTCCTGGAAGCACTTCTCGGAGAGGGCCACCTCGAATCTGTTGATGGAACCATCCTCAGATACTTCAAGATTGAAGCGACGAGTTCCATTCGCGGGCGGCCAGCACATGAATATCTTTCCCTGCACATATCCCGAGTCGTCGCTTCCGAGGTGAAGCAAATCTTGCGGACTTCGCTTGCGGGAGCAGTGAAAGAGGTCGTCTTCGGTGTCTGGGCTGCAGCGGGACTTCCCTGCTTGGTTTTCAGCCTCCAAGTGGACTGACTCCTTCATGCCAGCGTAGTAGGTGCGACAGCACGCCGTGACACGACCGTGGTACGTGTTGGGATAACATTAGCCGGGACACGACCCCCGGACACTGATAACCACATCCGTGTCATAATCGCACACCAAGACGTCATGGCAAGCACTCAACCACTCCCGGTGTTATACGCAAGGGCACTTTCCACGGCTTCGAGGGCAGAAAATCTGCCCACCGCCGATGATGAGACTCAGGTATTTACAACGAAGGCCCCGCAGCTCTACCTCATTCCCAATCCTCCTCAGGAATTGCTTCGATCAACATTGTCCGATCTGAAACAAGTCAACTCAAGAGTCACAGCACTTGCGCTGTTCAGTGCGAATGATACGCTTGAAGATATTTCCACTAGAGACCTCGTGTATTTGACAGTTCCGTTTGTCCTTGCCGAAGTGGAGAACCGGTCCAAATTCACAGATGCAGAGGAGCGTGTGATCAACTTGAGTCAGGTTCAGGTGAGCTCCAGCACGAAGGTCAGGGAGAGAATGCCAACCCCCATCCGTTGATAGAATCATTTAAAGACATTCATGTCAAACCTTGGATATCTCGGTGTCGTACCAGAAGCAGAGCGCACTCTTCACGCGCAGTTACTCTTCCTCAAGGACCCTGCTAAACGACGAGAAGTAAAAATTCAGCAGTACAAGGCCGAGCGAGATCTTCGCGCCCGTATTCACGCAGTCCGAAAATATCGGAGACAGCGACCCGTTGACAGTGGATCACCCAATATCTTTGATCTCACGCTCTCCTTACTTCCCCCCACTTCCCAGAGTTCGGCTGCAAATGATGATGACGAAAATGAGACCGAAGATATCCTTCGGGAAGCCTCCCTGTTGTTGCTAAGATTATGCTACGTCCAAGCATGCTCTCAGCTCGAGAGCCTCGAACAGGAACTAGAACTGTTGCGCAGTGTTCCGCCGCTTCACCCCCCGCCACTGGCAAACGAGCATCGTAGTAAGGTAAAAGAAGAAGAGGAAGCTTTTTGGAGACTTGAAAGAACGTCTCGCACAAGTGGGGGAGGTCCCCTATTAGACCCTAATGGCAAGGTAGATTTCAACGAGCTGTATCGCCATTTACACTACCCACGCTCCCTCACAGCCTTTACAACCATTCACCATACTACCTTCTGGCGCTTCAGATCGTGCGCGTCTCCAGGCAGAGGTTTTCAGGCCAAGTCACCGCTTACCTACCATGACGATTGACGAATACCTCGAGGTTGAGCGACAGCGAGGGAACATCATCACTGGCGGCGGGTAGGTGAACTGCCCTCACCGCTTGTTACTTTTCCTTAATCTGTACTTGCAGGCGCCAATCCGAAGAGAGGCTCACATCATCAGAGCAGCTAGCTGTAGACTCCGAGATGGAGGGCACGGCTTTCAGTGAAATGAAGTCGGAAGAGAAGCGCCGAAAGGACGAGCAATGGGCTCAATTCAAGGATGCTAACCCGAAGGGTGCAGGTAACACAATGAATCGTGGATAGTGACATATGGAATCAAACTTTTCGAGCTCGAGACGGTGTTCTGTATCATGGAATGCAACTATATTGTACGAACAAACATACAACCGCTGAGGATGGTATTAACAGCTGCATTGCGAAGCCTCCGGTACAGTGAGTGGTTGGGATGTCGTGACATCGATCTCTGGAGACGTCCTTTAGGGGAGAATAGTTTCACGACCACCATTACTTACTTGTGTTCGGAGCTTCAGACTGACCTTCCTTCTCCATCCCAGGCAGTGATAATGCGATCTTTTTAAATAAAGATTTTACATTGTGACCTGCCTTGGCTGATGTTTCCATGAACATGATGTTCAACTGTGTCGCTCTCGTATTTGCTTCCTCGGTCGTCACTTCCCTAGAGGGTGGCTAGTCGGCTACAGATGCAGAAGTGAATCTGCACACGAACCGCTTTTCGGACAGATCTGCTTTGTTGCCGACCAACACAATAATGACATCATTTCCCCTCTCTGACCGGACGTCGTCTATCCATTTGGACGTCGACAGGAATGACTGACGGTCTCCGTTCAAGGTGAACATGTAAAGCACGTCGGCACAAAATAGGGTGCTTACTGGTTATGTCATAGACAACTATGGCTACAGAGGAGTCACGGATATATGACGGTATTAGAGAACGGAACCGTTCCTATCACATAGTGGGTATCGGAAGGGTGTTCGTGGTCCATTAGGAGGTGTTTCGATGGCTTACCTGTCCAGCAGTGTCCCATAGCTGCAATCTTACCGTTCTGTCTTCCAGGTACATTGTCTTGCTGAGAAAATCGATGCCAATTGTTGCCTGGTAGGTATTGTCAAACGTATCATACATGAACCTGTGTACGAGTATGAGTGGGATGTGCGAGGCGTGTCAGCCCTGTCAAATGTGACCTTGTGATGAGGCTGGTCTTTCCAACGCTCTGGTCGCCAAGTAGGACGATTTTGGTTCGTTTCGGGGGCGTCGAAGAGAAGTCAGCCGTTGCAGGCGTGGACGGAGATGTCATGGTTAACTTTGCACGGGGACAGCACTACTAGTACTAAGTACTTGGACGTGTCTCCCCGCGTCTTCTTCGGGGAAAGACGTGTTTGGCTTTGTTTGTTATTGCATTGCCGCCGGCACATCACGTGGGTCATACCCCATGTGAAACCGCGTCATATCAGCGAGTCATCACGCCGAGATGATGCACTACAAAAATATTTTGTGGTGGAGTGGGTTAGACGTGGATTCATCTCATTTAGCGTGTACTCTCTATGAAACTCTCAGACAAGATTGCAGCACATCCTACCGATCGCCCGTTTTATACCTTCGAATTCTTCCCTCCCCGCACAGACCAAGGATTTGACAATTTACTTTCCCGCATATCTCGTCTCTCCGGCCTCAACCCGATCGCTATCAGCGTCACGTGGGGTGCGGGAGGATCGACAAAGGACAGGAGCCTTGACCTAGCCGGGATCGCACAAGCAGATTATGGCATAGACACCATCCTTCATCTCACCTGCACAAATATGGTCCCAGGCCTGGTCGACGATGTGTTACGTGTAAGCTATCAGCTACACCTCAATCACAACCTCTCATCATGTCACAGACGGCCAAGGCCCGTGGAATACAAAATGTCCTTGCACTTCGTGGTGGTCAGTATTTTCGCGATGCAGTGCATGGATCTCTTTACGGCGGGCTTAGGCCTTTCATGTAGATCCTCCCCGCGGGCAGGAACATTGGACACCCATAGACACCCTCTTCTGTAGTGGCGTGGACCTTGTCAGGTACATTCGCTCCTCTCCAGAATTCTCCTCTCATTTCTGTATCGGTGTTGCGGGTATGCTACTCGTCGAGTCTGTCGGATCCTAACACTCATCTTGTTTCAGCCTACCCGGAAGGACACCCAGACAGCCAAACTGACGACGATGGAAACTTCGACATCCTCACAGAAAAGGTAGACGCCGGCGCTGATTTCATCGTGACACAGTTGTTTTACGACGCCGACCGGTTTTTGCATTGGCTAGAAAGAGTCCGTCGCCGAGGTCAGCATCCTCATTTTTAACCAATTACACAACACCCATAATGTGCAGGTATCAATGTACCCATTATACCTGGTGTGATGCCCATACAAACGTACTCTTCGTTCCTTCGAGTGGTAAGCCTGTGCGGTATTCAAATTCCACCGTCCATGATGGCAGACCTAGACCTCATTCGTGTGAGTGGTTAAGCTTCGTAGTTAAACACTCACTGAAGCATGCTCAGCATGATGATCAACTTGTGAAAGAATATGGGATACAACTCGCAGTCGATATCATTCGCAAGATTACCGGTAACGGAGATATTCGCGGTGTCCATTTCTGTACGCTTAACTTGGAGAAAAGTGTGCAGCTTGTCTTGGAACGTCTTAAATGGGTTGGTGGGAGTCCCGTTATGAGGAATAAATTAATCGCAGTAAGCTCTTACGCGTTTACGACCGTTCCTAACATTCACGAGGCAGAAGGATTCCCCTGTTCCTCTTCCACCAAACTCCGAACTCGTCATCACTCCGACCACTGCAACTACCAACGCAGCAGCTGCTTTAACATCCAAAACAACAGTCGAGATCGAACCGCCCGGGCGGGGCGAGCTAAATAACGCTGCGACATGGGATGACTTTCCAAACGGCCGGTTTGGGGACTACAAGAGTCCTGCCTTCGGTGCCCAAGACCAATGGGGCGGCCTTGCGCTATCCGTACGCGGGTGCTTTTTTTTTCCTCAATAGACCAGCTAACCACCTCCGTAGGTCCACGCTGTGCATCCTGACTGGGGGCACCCTACATCGATGGAGGAATTAACTGAGTTGTTCCTGCGGTATTTGGATTCGGAAGCAGCCTCGACGCCGTTTTCGTCGTCTCCCCTGTCTGCTGAGTCGCAGACAATTTTGCACCAGTTGAAAGCTTTAACTAGGAGAGGGTTGTGGACCGTTTGTTCCCAGCCAGCAGTGGACACCGTACCATCTACGGACGAAATTTTCGGCTGGGGTCCGCGTGGTGGTTATGTGTCCCAAAAGGCATTTATAGAATTCTTTTCGACAGAGGAGGTTGTCGATAAGATTGAGAAGAAGGTACGGCTGAACGGGAGAGGATTAGTTCATTACTTTGCGGCGAACCTACAGGTGAGAATGGATCAACTCTTTTTCGTGGGCCATTGGATGACCGTGAGCCATGTAGGGCGATTTCAGAAGCAATGTTCCAGAGGATGCGCGCAACGCAGTAACGTGGGGCGTTTTCCCTGGCAAGGAGATTGTACAGACCACAATAATCGAACGAGAATCATTTCTGACTTGGAAGGTACGGATGTTACTCTCTATTATGCAGCCAGTTTACATCGACCATTTCCAGGGGGAAGCATTTTCGATATGGGCTGAATGGGCATCATTTTATCCTCCAGGATCTGACCAGAGGACAACGTTAGACGATGTCCGCAGAACCCGTTGGTTGGTAAATCTTCTCCATCACGACTTCAAGAATCCTGAAGCCCTGTGGGATTTCCTGGTCGATATCTATTCGTAGAAATCAAGTGGTAGTTGTGGTTCCTCGAGTTTACATGTTGTGTCAATTCCATGCAAGCAAGCCTCCGATTCTCCATTGACATTACGCCTACCAACACTTGTAAATCTGGGTTGGCTGAACTCCTACTGAGGCCGGATGATGACTAATGCTGCCTGTGATGAGGAGTTTGTGACGAACGCGTGACAGACGCGAAACGCGACCAATACCAGTCGCCAAATACAACTTCTGTCCGGTGTACAATGTCTCTACCTGTCATCAAGGTCAACGTGACGTACGACGATGAGCTCGGTATGTTTGAAATTTCTTTTTTTGTGCAAAATGTTTAACATCTGCAGATACAATCCAGGCCTTCTTGACTACTTTTGTGGGGCAAGAGAAAGATATCAACAGAAGAATCGCCAGTATTGCCCTCGACGACGATGAATCCCAGTCAGAAGGAGCTACGAGTCGCTTCAAGTACATACAGCAACTGGTACGGAAGATTCTGTGCCTTGGGATATGCTGACGAGTATAATGCTTATAATGATAAGCAACGAATAGCGAATCGAGAGCAGCAAATGCTAACCATCGAATTGGAAGATATTCATCAGGTAAGTAGTTCCCCTTCATTAAAGGTATTCGCTAACCCTTTGAGAATAGCACGAAAAGACAGTAACTGAGCTCGTAGCTCGTATTCAAAGCAATACGCGCCGCTATGTCGCTCTGTTCTATGAGGCTGTAGACAAGCTTATGCCTACTCCAACAAAAGATATTAGTGACCACGATGAAGTCATGGATATTCTGCTCCATCAGCGTCGTGAGCGAAACGAGCAGACAGAAAGTCAGCAGGAGGGCTTCCCAGCGCACCTATTGCGGAGATAGTAAGTCTCTTCAACGTGGCACACCTTCCTCGTAATTAATCTTGCTATAGTACGATCTACTTCGAACCACTGAAATCAGACGTTGCCCTCGCAGTGCGCGAGGTCCGAAGTACACATCTTGGCAAATTGATCACGGTTCGTGGCATTGTTACTCGTGTTTCTGAAGTGAAACCCCTCCTCCTCGTGAACGCGTATACATGTGATGTCTGTGGCTCTGAGACGTTCCAACAAATCTCAAGCAAATCCTTCTCTCCCATTACCGACTGCCAAAACGAGTCGGAATGTAAGAAGGATGGCATCCGTGGAACGTTGCACATGCAGACGCGCGCAAGTCGATTTACACCTTTCCAAGAAGTCAGAATACAGGAAATGGTAGGCAGTACAATCCTTTCCTTCTCGCTACTCACTCCTTGATAGGCTGACCAAGTCCCGGTTGGTCACATCCCACGGTCAATGACCATCCATGTGCATGGTGGTCTCACCCGCCTCATGAACCCCGGGGATGTTGTTCATCTTGGGGGTATCTTTCTCCCCATACCGTACACCGGATTTCAAGCTATCCGTGCTGGACTCCTCACCGACACCTACTTGGAAACACATCACGTACATCAGCTCAAGAAGCAATACAGTGACATGGAGATGACCCCACAAGTTCAGCATCAAATCGCCGATATGCAGAGAGATCCTGCACTCTATAACAAACTTGCGCAAAGTATTGCGCCAGAGATCTATGGGCACACAGATGTCAAAAAGGCCCTACTTCTGTTGCTGGTTGGTGGGGTGACGAAAACGATGGGGGACGGCATGAAAATTCGTGGCGATATCAACGTGTGCCTCATGGGTGATCCAGGTGTGGCCAAGTCACAGTTACTCAAGTATATCTCCAAGGTTGCACCGCGGGGCATTTATACTACGGGACGGGGCTCCTCAGGAGTCGGTCTCACAGCGGCTGTCATGCGGGACCCTGTCACGGATGAGATGGTTCTAGGTATGTCCTCGGTACGTTGCGACGGATAGCAGGTTTCTTATACACGAACAGAGGGTGGTGCTCTGGTCTTGGCAGACAATGGCATATGCTGCATTGACGAATTTGACAAGATGGAAGAATCAGATCGTACGGCTATCCACGAAGTCATGGAACAACAAACGATCTCGATCTCGAAAGCTGGTATCTCAACAACTCTTAATGCTCGAACGTCTATTCTCGCTGCCGCAAACCCCCTCTACGGACGATATAATCCTAAGGTTTCACCTGTAGAGAATATCAACCTACCGGCAGCCTTGCTGTCCCGGTTCGATTTGTTGTTTCTCATCCTTGACAAGCCGACTCGAGAAGATGATGAGCGGTTGGCACAGCATGTTACTCATGTGCACATGTATAACACTCACCCTCAACTCGAGTTCGACCTAGTGGATCCGACACTCATGAGGTCAGCACTCAACCCATTTGCCTTCGATAGTACCTGACACACGGACATCAGACACTACATCGCCCAGGCACGCCTCAGGCGTCCCACAGTCTCCCCAGAGGTATCGAATTATATCGTGGACTCTTACGTTCGCCTTCGCAAATTGTCGAAAGACGCTGCTGAGCAGAAAAAGCAGCACACCTATACATCTGCGCGTACTTTACTCGGCGTTTTGCGCCTCTCCCAGGCACTGGCGCGACTCCGATTCGCAAACGTTGTGCAGCACGACGACGTCGACGAAGCCTTGCGCCTTATGGAGTGTAGTAAGGAGAGTCTTTATGAAGATGAAGATCGGGAACAGGAGGTCGACCGATCTGTCGTTAGCCAAATCTACCGTCTCATCAAGCAAATGGTAGCAGAAGGTGGGCGAAAGCGGAGGAAGAGGCAGAGAAGATTTGGAAGAGGTCCTGGTGGTAACCCGGATGCAGAGGATTCTGACGATGACGAAGGTGATGAGGAATTGTCAATGGTTGATGTTCGGTCGCGTGTCTTGGGTGCTGGTTACAATGAGGCGCAGCTTAATGAAACCGTTATTGAGGTGAATACTCACTTGGTTCGACATACACTCCACTGACTTCGTCTTTTATGACAGTACGAGAATGTTGATGTCTGGACACGAGTTGCAAATGGTTCCCGGCTTCGCTTTATTGCTGTCTAGTGCTTAGCTCTCCGCTACATATAATGCCGATGTGTACTTCATATGCAGTTAAATATCATGATCCCGTCCGTCTGTGTGGAGACCGTGAAGTCTGAAACGCTGCATGACCCTATCAGGCACAGCAAGCCCCACCTCGAGGTCATGGGAACCTTGAAAGTACTGAGGGTAGATGGTACTCCAGAAGTAGGTTGTTCCCAGATGAGTCTGTATCCGTCTTCTGGTGGTCCATTGCTATCGGATAGGTAAACAACGTGGTGCAGATACATGCAAGACAGGGAGTTTCATGTTTCATTTGTATCAGAGGCTGAGAACACGGATGCGAGCTGCAGTCGCTCCTCAAGGATATTGTGCAGGTCTGTCACATCTTGAAATGCAAGTCATCCTCCCAGATACCACTACCCTTAGGCGCTGGGCCGTCGAACTGCATTGGACCACCGAGCATTCCCGTCAAACCTGGTAGAATAAGAACACCGCCACCCGCTTGGTGCTGGCACCAAAGTCCATAGTGCGATCCTGAAGCAAGTCGTTCTACGTTGTGACACGCTCTTCCCTCCCGTCTGATGAACACAGCTGCAATACACACTGGAAAAGAGATGGGGACAGAAATCATACCTTGTGACGAGCGGTCAATTGGCGAAACATTTACAAGGACAAAATTCTTGGAAAACTGGCATAGATGTACAAGTCAATAACTGCATCCGGAATGACGTCAACGATGGGTTGCAACTCATCAGAACGAGCGCTCTACAATCATTGATACTCAACAGGATGACTGCGACAACATCGGCTCGAGAATTCGACGCGGTGCATGTGAAGCAACAAACATCAAGTGGCTGTCTGCATACGGGTTATTGCTGGGCTGCAGAGAATTGAATGATCCTTCGACTTGTCTTCAAACTTCGTGTCAGAAGGATACTCCCCCCTGCCAACAGAGCGCGACATAGGTTGGCCCGAGTCCCAGCATTCAGCCTCACTGGCTCGAACCTGAAGTACTCACAATGTAACATCAGTGGGGATGGCAGGCAACAGCGCTCCCGCGTCCCTTGACATCAACTTCACGTTCCAAGCTCGCGGTTGCAGAGACAAGCAGATGTCACAAGCCTCCGCTTACACAGAATGTTATGTCCTAGACCCACGGTAAGGCTATTGGGGAGCTCAAGCTCTGCGAATCGGGCGTTCATAGGTTCGTAGGGAAAGTTGGGCCATAGGGGGCGGGCCATACTAACTAACCACTTGGACAACTCCGCTTTACTGATCGGCAGTTAATTAGTGATCAGTGGTCAGCTCTCTGTTACACCATGCTTACAGCTCATATGTACATCGCATGCAGTTAGATATCGTAGGTCTTCAAAATTTTCCGAGTGGACATAACAATCCGTTGTGAGTTAGTAGGTAGTACTATAGCTATATTAGAACTCATGCAAAGAGAGAAGGAATGCGTCAAGTCTGAGATGCATGATCCCAACTAGAACCACTGCCTACACTATCTGGTCTGCCTTTAGCTGTGAGATGACGTCGCTGATCATCACCGGTCTCGGGATCATCCCTGTATCTCGGCGTGCTTTCGATGCTTTCTTCATCGTCGTCCAAGAAGCCCGAATGGATCTCGGGTCTTGTTGAAGCTTCTAGCATATGTTCTTCCTCATCCACGTCCTCGTCATCCGATACTTCGCCGAATGCATCGTAGAGTTCCTTTGCACGTACCCCGGGACGTACTGTGCCAGTCACTGAGGTCATGGCTACATCTTCCACAGCCAATGACGAGTATGCAGCACGGCGCCTAACACGCCGGCGCCAAAAGAATACACCTGTACCAATGCCGAAAAGGAGGACCACACCCAGTGCACCGAAGATCCACCTAGAGTTGTAGACAAGATTGGACATGTCTGCGAACCAGCCTTCATCTGGCGTAGGCGTCATGCTAGGGGCTGCTGGTTTGCCAGAAAAGGCGGGACGGTCTGCTTCTCCTTCGGCACTTTCGTGATCATCCGGCAGACCCAGCGTGGGCTTTGGAAGGAATTTAGTCGTGACAGATGTGGGAATATCTATCGATTCCGGTTCCTCCAAA
Source organism: Pisolithus marmoratus (assembly GCA_024613145.1). NCBI lineage: Eukaryota > Fungi > Basidiomycota > Agaricomycetes > Boletales > Pisolithaceae > Pisolithus > Pisolithus marmoratus. Next base: position 6,936 of record JANFAE010000839.1, on the reverse strand, counting down.
GAAGGGAGGAGGTGTTCATTGTTGGGAAGAGCATAGGTTTTTGCCCTTGAAGGGTCAATGGTGGAGCCCCAAAACATAAGCCTCCAGCCGTGGAACGTTCCATTCTGGCCTTCAACTGACTGGTCTGACACCTTAATATGCCATTGGCCAAGGGGATTCTCACCCCTACAGTCAAGTCAGAAGTAGATAAAAAAGTCATAGTAAGTCCTTTGCCTCACCAATGTTTAATTGACATGAAACGCCAGCCACGAAATCCTGTGGTGTCGAAGTCTTGCGGACGGGGTGCGGCCAGCACACTCCGTATCCCATTTGGACTGAATAGTTCAACTTCCACGTCGCCTCTCTTCGTGTGAGATATCCACACCCTAACCGTCACATGCTCTATATCCTCAAGGTTGTGTTGCTCCATCATTTCCTGTGTCACGGTAAATGTACTAGACACGCCTCCGCGGACAATTGGTACGCCGCCGGTCATCTCTCCCTCTTCTTCCAGTAACGAGCCATTGTTGATCTGGATCGCTGAGGGGTGAAGCCACGCCTGCGGCTTAACGAGCGACCAACTTTGAGCAGCAGTGACAAAGGCATACGCGCTGAGTTGTCCGTAACCATACTTGTAGCTGAAGGACCTTCCGGACGCCGTCCGTTCCCAGTCGGGATCGTCAGGATTGATCTTCAAGGCAGTTCGTACGCAAAGATGTTGAATGTCACGCCAAGACAGGTCGGGCCTTTGTAAGAGAAAAAAAGGCTTCTATGAAGGTTGAATTTAAGTCATGCAGCAGTGACCTACCGCAGTGAAAGGGCAAGGGCGAATACACCTGCAGCATTCGGCGCTGCAGCGGATGTTCCTCCATGAGAATTGGAACATTTGCCATCCCCGACATCAGAGGTGACCTAGACATTTCGGTAAGGGAAGAAATACAAGAGGTAGTTAGGTGACAGTACCCACTATACTCTTCCCACTCCCCGAGCTGTAAGCGACAACCATGTTCGCTGCACAAGCTTCAGAGTAATATGGGTGCAATCCCTTGTAATCCACGGCAGCCACAGTCACGGAATATATACTGTTGGTATAGCCGTCGAAATTACACTGATCTCCGAACATAGCTCCATTTCCGCTAGCAAAGACGAAGATGGACCCCTTTCCGCCTCTGCCGTTCTGGATGCCGTTAACGACAGCCTTCTCAATGATATATGACGGTGCCTCCATTGATTTCCCGTCATCCGGGGGGCCCCAGCTACAGCTATATATAGATACGTTATGGAAACCATAGTTGAGAGCGGCAGCCTCGTCGACGTCTGTAATTGGACCGGAGAGGATTCGGACGCCAGCAACTTTGGATTCGTATGCCAGACCAACTCCGCAAACATCGTTTTTTACGGCTCCTACTTGTCCCGCACAGCGGGTGCCGTGACGGTCATCTGCAAGAACGGGGGTAGGAAGGTCAGTGTGATCGTTAAAGTCATACGAGTGTGCAGCGTCCTGAGTGAATGGTAAGCAGCAGCAACAAAATCACCGCAAACGACGCACGAAGTTCTCTGCCAGGTCTCTGTTGTTATAATCCAGTCCATCGTCTACGAGTGAGGTTATAATTCCTCGACCAGTTATGCCCATTTCCCAGAGACCGGAGACATTCATCATATGTTCTGGGAAGTCGGGATTGATGATATGCCATTGGGAGGGAAATAGGGGGTCAGAAATGCCAAGCTGAGCAGCAACAGCGGTTGAAGTATCTGGGGTCTGATCGGCGGGGGTAGCTGGTGGTGGGGCCCTCTGAATGAGGGTATCGTCACGTTTAATACGTTGGCGAGGAGCCTGTGCTGCAAAATAGTTGATCGAAGAGAAAACACGACGAGCCCTTCGCTGGTGGTCTGAGCGCACCCAAAAAGAACTGCTCGTAGCCGCACGTTTACGAAGGCTCTCATACCGAGCGTGGACACTGTCCTGTGTCGACCTGGCATGTATCCTCGACATTGTTTTCACACTTCGAACGAGCCACAAGTTTTGAATCTCGCCTACTTGTTCTACGACTTCCACACCTAGTTCTCCGGCACATTCGTCCAGAGGTGCTCCAGCCGCTGGGTTATGTTCCAAAACGAAGTAGTCATGAGTCAGGTAAGAGCGCTTTTCCGGCGAATAAGAGTAAGTTTGCTTTGCGACCAGTGGAAACAGTAGAAGCCATGGTAGATGGAAGAGGCAGAGGCGCATATCCCCAACGGCTACTGCCTGATCTTTTGAAAGCTCTGCTGCGATTCGGACGCCGTGTCTGCATGGATGACCAAATACAGCCAAAGTTTACATAAGCCCAATCTGCAGACCGGCGAGAGTTCTTGACATTTCAAATCTTCCTACTACATGGAAGGCATTAGTTCATCGTAATCATAATTGCATGTGCGCGATGAGGGTATAAAATCAATAGTGGAGTATGTATGAAGGGATGCTAAGGTCCTGGATACGAGTCTGTGTTGCCTGGCATATATTCTGAGCAGTGCAAGCAACTTCGTCACATGGTAAATGATGTTCTCCTGCAATTTGCTTGCTCAAGGGAAGTCATTCTGGCAGGCAGGAAATATATATGTTGAGGTGCCCACTCCCTCACTTACACATCCTGGGCCATGTATGCTGAACCATCCTCCAGGTTACTGCGGTATACATTAGCTATGAACGATTAACTACAATAGTTGTCCACACAAACCAGGTGCTCAGCTGTAGACGTGTTTATAACAATCCGTGTTATACACTGCACCTAGACAAGGGCCTGTTACTTATTACTCCGGATGCTATGACGCCAGTCGCAAAGGGGCAGCATTTCTTGGAAGCGGACGATGGGGAATACGTTGTGATGAAGCGACGCCAAGTGCAGATGTGCATCGGGCAAGTTGGGCTCGCCGAAGTTCCTCATCTATGCGCCACATGCCCAGGACGAACGCATTACGATCAAGACTCCCTGTTTTCTGTGGATCACATTCATTCCTATGCAAAGGTTGCGTTGGATGGGTGTTCGAATTGACTAGGTTGCAATCCTCACCATACGCTCCAAAGCTTCCGTCGGTCAAGAAGAGATGCTTTCCATATATACTTGACCACCCGTCCATTCAATTTCTCCTCTGCACCCACTAGAGCACAATTGCTGTCGCTGTCGCTGGCAAGCTCCGGTTCGCCGCTCTCTGGTGATAAGCTGGCGTGATCCTCTTGCTGGGTAAGTAAATCCAACGAAAGGCCTCTCCATCCCGCGGCCTGCCTTTCTTTTTGAGATGTCGGTTTACAAGGCAGTATCCTTCTCCGACTCTGCTTTTCAACCTGACGTTGGCCGAACACAGCACTAACAAACAATGTCTCGTATCGCGCGCGAGCGGAGGGAGGGACAGGGGTTGGTCGATGAAGTGGAGAATACATGACATTTTCGCCTGTTGCGTTGCTGTGAATGCTCGTTCTAGAAATAGTACTCGTAGTGCTAAGAGTTGACGACTGGTCAGACGTCGACCCCGAAGGAGGAGTAAGTGACGGCCGGGAAGCAGGAATCCGGAAGCGTGGAGCGTAAGGGGGTGGGGGGGGGAGGCGGTCGACGTGTCTTCGTTACTGTCAATGTCGGAGAGCTAGTTACAGGTATAGACCGAGCTGGTGGTTTAGATGGAAGAGGAGGTGCGACCTTCGCTCCAAGTGCGTCAGCTTCCGGGGTAACCTTCGACTGTTCCTTGAGTGTCATCCAGCTAGACGGCACTACAGTGGATGGATCGGCTGCAGACGTAACTGATACATTCTCAAAAGAGTCAGTAATACTTGCGGAGTCAATGTCGATAACGTTTCCGGGGTTTTGGTGCGATGGCCCTGGATTAGGGCTTTCCAAGCTACTTCCTTCAGATGAAAGCGAAACAGAATGAAACGACGAAATAGAAGAAGCCGGGGCGTGACGGAGACGAGCGGTACCAAATATTTGAGGAGGATAGGTGTGCTCGGCAGTCAGAGAATCTGAGCTACGTGGAGGACGAAGCGTAGCGCCTGAATTTCCCTCTAGTGATAACACGCGGGGAACAGGGCTTATCCCGGCTGACAGGTAGGATGGTTTACGCGGTGGCAGCGGGGGTCGTTGTTTGGGAGGTGACTCGAGATGGATGAGTGGCGTTGACATATCGCGGGCATCGTTTTGTGGACCCTTGATGCCCGGATAGAGGGGAAGGCTCGACTCGCGGGCATTGGTCGATTGGCTATTGCCCGCTTCGCCTGTCTGGGAGGGAGTGAGCGATCCCCCAAAGGGACCGTCCTCTACAACCCAATCCTTCAAGTCAATCAAAGACACCCTGCGACACACAGTAGGAGACTGCGACTGCGACCCGCTGGAAGGAGCCGATGCCACCAATGGCACTATCGTTTGAAGCGTACCCGCTGAGGCGGTCGAGTCAGACGACCGGGTCGTTTCGTGCCTTGACTTGTATGGAGCGGTAAACGAGGTGCTCGCTGCTGTCGCCGGCGCCTGCGACAATGAAGAAGACGTCGTCAGTACCTCGAATGCTTTTATCCTTGACTGAAGGGACGCAGCGGGCATGACTGACGTCGACACTAAAGAGGCGTCCGCTGCGCCCAATTTGGTCCCGCCGGCCCGGACCACATCCTTATCCGGAAGCCTCCCGATTGCTGTGAGCTCCGAGTTCTTTGTAGTGCAAGCACCATGTCTGACGATAAGGATAACCTTTATGCAGTCGCAGGTCAGTATTCCTGCTTGTTGAACAGGCCACCCCACTCGGACCATCTTCCCAGACTTCTGTCTCATCCCCATCGGAACTGGCGATTCATCTGTGCGTCCAACTACTTTGCGATTCCGTTAGTTGCCAGCGTACATGCCTTCCAGGTCGCAGAGTACATTGCAGAGTGCCAAACGGTCCTTCAAAAATCAGGACTAACGTTCAAAGTCAGTATTTATGGGCATCTCTAGTTTTCTCCCCTAACGTCAGCCTTGGGAAGATGCAGTGTGTATTGCATCATCCTCCTAACGACAGGTGTACAATGCTCACGTTGCCCCAAGTGGATACGGGACAAATCTAGGTTTGCACATCCGTGCATCAGAATCTTTCTGCGATAACACACCCACAGAGGGTCCTTGGGACGACGTCTGCAAGGCTATCCACGACTGTCACGCTGCTGTGCATCAGTTAGGTGCACCACGTATCGCCACAGACATCCGTATTGGCACACGCACCGATCGCGAAGTAGTAACTGGTGAAGGCAACGTCCGAAAAGTTCGCCGCGTTGAGGAGATCTTGGCAAGTAAGAACGAAGAACTGCGCTAGGAACATTCTGGCATTCGCAAGATGGTAATAACAAATATGACATATGGTATACTAGATGATAGGTGCAGGTTGAGGTCCCCTGGCAGCGTAAATCCGTGCCAACAGTTCAATTACTCCAGTGTCCAGGTGCTCCTCACCCTCGTTGATTGCTTCTTGGTGCGACTCGTATGGTATTGCTCCATTTGCATCCTCATCCACGTAAGAGTCATCGCCTAGCCCGCTATCTATTCCCTGTTGGGTACCACCTTCGTCTGGCTGAACCGATAGTGGTGGAGGTACCACGCTCCCGTGTGAATCTCCCAGCACCGCTGTCTGCGCTATTCCCATGCTCTGACTGGTCGAAGGTCCACCCATAGTGGATGACCATATCGTGGAGGCTCCAATACCACCACCGCCGGCCAACATGCTTGCTCCTCCAGCATGCTGCCTGCGTCGTACGGCAACATGTTGGCTTTGACGGAGTGCACGGTCGTATTCTTGAACGCGGTCAACTACGTCTTTACCACTACATGGGGAAGTTGCACTGTCAGGTTTGGCATTTAGGGTGGCCATTGCACGCCGCCGTGCACTCAGGTCCGCCAAGCGAGTCAAGTACAGGGATCCAGCTGGATCAGAAGGATTCCAGTCAGGATTTGCTGCCTGTGCGGGAATTCTGAATGTTACTCCCAAAATGGAATCAAACAACAACCTTGAAGTTTAGGAAGCTCTTTTCCATCTCCCTTCCCGCGAAAGCATTCTCTCGTCCCGTATCCCAGTAGGCGCACCAAACTGCGAGCATCGTCAACCGTGATTGCGTAATATCCCAACTTTCAACGAACCTTGACATTACCATGTCGTTTGAAGTCAAATTCGGCGAAACTGCAAACATAGCCTCGTCCTGGAACCCACACAGTGAAGTCGTGGAAGAAGTCGATAATGGCAGGGGCACATGGGGGTAGGGAGAACCACAGGACAAAAGGAGTTGTGACTATGGAGACAATTTCTTGCAAAAAAATGAGGACCTTCATGGCGAAAAGTGCTCCGAATTCTTGGTGGACCTATCATGGACTTGAGCATAAAGTACCCCCGTGAGATGCATAAGTAAAATAGTATACTCGTTTGGAATGAAGCTGTCCCTTCCATTCGTCGGGCATGTAGTGCGTATACTGAATTGCTTCAGTCATGAGCAATTCGGGATCGAACACGCTGTTGTCCTCCGGTATCATTGCACGGAGAGCGGCCAAAATTGAACCAAAGACTCCAAGGTAGAACAAGACCGTACGATGCGGAGTAATCTCAAAGTGGAGCACCAGGTCAGGGTCGATCACAGACGCAAGAACTAGCACCGCGGCAAAGGATCCCGCGATAAACGCTGCAAATCTACGGCGGACATCAATATGCAAAATAGAGCGCACTCCACTACCGCATAACTATAGTCATCTTCTCATTGGGAAACTGACCGATATACATGCTCGCCAGAGGATACGACTCGTTTAGGCGACGAGTAAAGAAGTGGGATAACTCATTGAATTCTCGGAACTTCCATTGCGTAGGGCGTGTACCGGCGACCACCAATTGAAGAAGGATTCTTGTGATATTCCTAGATGGGTTATGAGAGCCCCAGATATGGCACGTGAATAACCAACCTCAAAGTAGCGGAAGAAGTACATGATC
>JANFAE010000838.1:0-25849 GCA_024613145.1 Pisolithus marmoratus | reverse complement strand
CATATGAAAGCCTGCCACACTCAGCAGTGGCTACAAATATTACCTTAGTTCACCTCCTCTGTGGTCATCAACTGGCCTCTTGTCTTATACAGTAGAACTTCTCATAATGCATCACCCCATAATACATAATTCTCATAGTGCATAGGATTATTGCTCTGCCCGAGTAGGGCAGCAGGAGCCTTGCATATTGCATAATGCATAATTGTTTTGGGTGGGATATGCATTATCAAGGTATTCCAAGAACAGTAATAATTGATTTCCAGACATGTTGAATTGACTCTAAAGACTGCAAATATAATCACCCAGTATATTTCCAAGCCAAAACTTCAAGTAACATGTCAGTTTATGAGCTAGACCCTGAAATTTAATCCTACTTTTATTGCTTTTCAGGCAAGTATGCCTCATGGGAAAATTGTAGAACAATGCATTATCACTGCAACTCACAGGATGTCCAGAATTTTAAAAAAAACTACACTGCTGGACTCTGGCAGGTCAAGAGAATGCATAAATGCATACAGATTGACACACACATTAGTGTACTATAGTTACTTTTAATTGTAAATATATATGGTCAAGTAAAATAAAAAGTCTCATTATCTTGAGATTCTGGGACTTGGAATTGGTAGTACAGGGCCCCAACCTATGCAGAGGATGTGTGAGACCATGACCTGACCTCTCTACATCTACATGGATGCTCCGAATCGAGGTCAAGACTCACAGAAGTGTTGGGTCAGTGGATGGGATCATGCACAAGGTTAAGGGGTGTCACAATTGTCATGCTTGTCACACATACATCACAATGCATAACTCTATTAATGCATGACAAATACTGACCACCCGACCTTATGCATTATGAGAAGTTCTACTGTATTCAAAGTCTTCCTAAATCCCTTTCAGCTCTAAGATCTGAGGGCCGGGCCCATACAAGGGGGAAGTATGTGAGCTGAACCCAAGGCCCTCTCCTGCTGACCCTTCGCCATTCCATATGAAAGCCTGCCACACTCAGCAGTGGATCTCCAGTACAAATATTACCTTAGCTCACCTCTGTGAGAATCAGTAAATCAGCCAATGTCTACTTCATGCTTGTTGCACTTGTGTAGCTACAGATAGTCAAGGAAGTACAAAAAGTTTTTACACTTTTTGTAGGTCCTTTATCTATACACACTGGTTTCCTGACTATTTACACTATTGCAACTTCTCATTGTGGACTAATGACACCTGAAAAAAATAAGCAATACCACATCATGATTAAATGGTAAGTGATCAACAAATCAACAATGTATGGTAGTGAGTAGTGACAGTGAAACAAGCAGCAATAAAGTGCTGACATGAAGAAGCACCATCGACTGAAGAAAAATCATAACAAGTGTAGGAAGGAGGAAAAACTCTGGAAAACTGGAAAAGTATGCCCAAGATGCATGAATGTCCTATCAGACTTATCAGTATGTCTGGCAAGGTAACAACACAGTGCCTCAAACTACTACACAGCAGAGTCACCACCTCATTTGCCTAGATTGCCTACTCCGGCTCCTTGCCGCATGCAAGACAAATGGAAAGTTGCAGCGTAGAAGCTGCAAGCTGAGAGGCATATTGACGTCGAAGAGACGCAGATGCAGACACGAAGGTAAGCCAAGAAATTGTGAAGTGCAAACGTGCCTTTGCGATGAAGTGACAAAATGGTGATACAGCGTGCAGACATAAGTACGAAATCGGCATCAGAACGGATCCCACCAGGACGCGTCGACGACAAGTGATGACAGGCTATGAGAGCCTAGTTGAAAATCACAGTCAGGGAAGAGACATGGAACGTGAACACGGTACGGAGACGAACGATGACGAAGTCGATATCTTTGTGTTCGAGCGAAGGCTATCGTCGTCAGCAGTGGATCGGCGCATGTAAATGGTGTCGACGATACGATCCAAACCTAATCGGACTCGTCGTCAGGCGCTAGACGCAAGATCTGAAGCGTGAGCTTACTGGGCGATTATGACGTGAGTACGAACACGATGGCGTTATAGAAATTCGGTCCATTTCTTGTCGTGACAGGACCTACATTCACCGAACCATTCCCGCCACGCGCTCGCGCTTTACTCCATGCCGCCCGCGTCCCTCACCCAAGTGCTCCTCCAGCCTTCCGCGGAAGTTCAAGGTGGATAGTAACCAAAAAGTATTGGACATCGCGGCCTACTTGCACTGCCGGGACGGGGTCGTGTCGGTTACTTACATGGTTAGCCTTGTCGGATGCGACCACGCATCTTTCTACGGTTGCATGAGGGACTGGTTGCATACGTGCCTTAAAGAGTACCCTGATGCCAACTGGTTCGTCGTTAGCGCTTGAATGAATGCTCGATAACGGGACCCATCGTGGTTAATGGGGGCATCAGAGAGACGTTGAACAACTGCCAGAACAACTGTGAAACATGGTCAGCCATCAAGGATGCCAGCAGCACAGAGACGTCAGCTTCGAGAGGATGGTGTGCGAAGTGGGGAGAAACCCACCGAAGTTGTGGTTAAAGCCAGTCTCGGACTCGATCATGGGGGGAGGATGTGAGAGTGTCCCCAATGTCGTCGGGGCGGTGCAGGAGAAGGGGCGTACTGTGCCAGTCGACGGTAATCGCCGGTAATCGACGGTATTAGTCGACGAAAGAGATTGGCTGACTAATACGAAACCAGAACGAGTGTCCATTACGTAAGTTTATCGTCTCCTCCGCTGCGTGAGTGCAAATTGAAGCACTTAGCTGTTTCTACGCGTCGGCGCTGTCCTCAGCGAAAGAGCTAGAGGGTTTGGAAAGGTGCGCTGCCCCTCATGAGCATTGGTCAGCGTCGACACTGACATGCCCGTGTTTCGTTATACATGCACCGGGCGAAAGATGCAAGTTGCAGCCTGACTACGTCCAACGTGTTCCAACCATGGACTTCCCTTCTTCCTTCCTTCCGTCCTCGTATAGACGCAGGCTGATCGGAGCCTGCTACACGTGTTCAGACTGGTCTCGTGTGCGATAGCATCGACCCTAAACTTTACTACTAATCGATATACGCCCATGCGGAAATAGGGTACATATCCATGCGGTGGACATTAATTTAGAGGTAGACTCCTCCGCAACCCGTTGTTAAGTCGTTCGCACGCACGCTCAAGCATGTTCCGATAATCCTTGACTGACAATACCGCCAGGAATAACTCCGGCGATCTCGTGCGCCACGGGTAGTAATTGGCGACTGGATTGTAATCCGCAGATTTCGAACCGGCGCGAAGGTTAGAGTGATCTAGTAGTCCGGCTGTTCTTTCTGACGTTTTGCATCGATTCCCTTTCACTCAAACAGGAACTCCGCTGTCTCACGTGGGACTTTACTGTTTCTTTGTCCTCGAGCACGCTTTTAAGCCATGCAAGGTCACCTCCCTACTTTCTTTATAGTTTGGTCGTACCGCTCGTTAACGCACCATGCAATCGGAAAAGCCATCGCACCTCCCCGGCGACTCGGATGACGAAGGAGAAGCCTTTTTCTTGCCTCGGACACCAAGTCGGCTGCAGTCCGTTGTCCACTCCAGCAGCGCACGTCATGCTGACGCCGTAATGCGTCTCTTGGATGTAGACGTTGGTCGAAGCGTTGCGAACGATGGTCAAGGCGTCGTGGTCAATGGTTTGCGACAGACGGTAGTATTATGGGACCACCAAAAGGCCGGTGTTGAATGGATGCGTCGACGAGAACGTGAAGGAAAGAGAGGCGGCATCGTTGCGGATGAAATGGGGTAGAGTCGTTGCCTCTCGGATTGTGCTCCCGCTGACTTTCTCATTAGCCTTGGAAAGACTCTCTTGGGTATTGCCAGAATAGTTGATGGACGCCCCACGTCAGTTGATCGAGCGCACGGATGGGCACAGGCCACCCTGTGAGTGAACCTTTGCACCTCGTGAAACTTAATTTTTTATAATGTTGGAGGATTATATGCCCTGTGTCGTTGATCGGCCAATGGGAGAGTGAAGTCAAAAAATTTGCTAATGGCGTTAACGTTGTAAAGCATCATGGTCCGTCACGCAGTGGTGGTAAGAGTTTTGGATTGTTGTAGCTCTGGCATCAGCTAATCCGCTTCTGACATTGTAGATCCTCTGACTTTACGAGACGCTCATGTGATCATCACATCGTACGCCACCGTGGCGTCTGAGTATGCTGCTGTCTGCACGGATTCTGGGAGTCGCAAGTCTGCACTGTTTCGCGTGAAGTGGTGGAGAATCATATTAGGTATTTTAACCTGATGTCGAGAACGAATGAAGTGTTAAGTTCTGCACCCCACAGATGAAGCCCATCTCATTAGGAACTGGGCAGCAAAAAGTACGGAGGCATGCTTTAACGTGGTTGGGAAGTATCGATGGTGCTTCACGGGCACTCCTATGTAAGTGTCTGGCCCGTGGATCTCCAAGAACAAGTTTATCCTGTCTGTAGACAAAATCGGGTCGAAGACTTGTACTCCATGTTCAAATTTCTAAACGTTAAGCCTCTCGGTGACTTGCAGGAATTCAAAAGTTATATCGTAAAGCCCATCAAAGGTGGACAGGTGACCTTGGCAATTGAGCGGTTGCAGGTGAGAAGATGACCGATCGATGAGTGAGTTTTGTTGATTTATTGCTTGTGCTCGTGCGTCCTGCAGGTTGTTCTGAGTGCCGTTATGCTTCGTCGCCGGAAGGATGTGGTTCAAAATGATGCACTGCAACTCCCTGACCGTCACATCCACGTGGTTCAATGCCAGTTTGATGAAGGTGAACGAGGATTATACCGTACCCTTGAGGGGCGCCTCAGGTCTAAGGTCGAGGATTGGGTCAAGCAGGGCTTAGTGAAGACTCGTTTTGCTTGTGTTCTGGAGATGCTTCTTCGCCTCCGTCAAGGTGAGTGTTCCAGTTCCTTGCTACGTCACTAAGAACTGGTAAACCTTGCTTGGCAGCTTGTGATCACCCGACGCTCGTGCACTGTAGTGGCGTTGTCGACGAAGACCTCTCTGCATCCTCGTCCTCTGATTCGTTGGCCGGACTCAGTCAGTACATTGACGATTTGAACGCTGAACTCGATGATCTCTTGACCAGACTTCATCTGGATCCCGACGACGAGAATGACAAGACGTGAGGACGGACTTTCCATTGTACAGTTAGTGATGAGCCTGACCCAACCTCCCAGCGAGAATTTCCAACGCACAAAACCAGCGAAATCTTCCGGTCGTAAATCCGGGATATGCAATGTTCCCTCCCCATCAGCAAAGATGAGACAGCTGATCGAGATTCTCCTCAAGATCGATGCTGATCCGGCAGGCCGAGGGAAAACGATCATATTCTCGCACTTCACATCGATGCTAGATTTGGTGCAACAGTTCCTCAGTGCAAAGGGATTTATCCTTGCTCGTTGTGAGTACGAGACCTTCCAGCTTTCTTCAACCCCGCTGACATGTTCCTTAGATGATGGATCTATGAGTCCGTCTGAGCGCGAGCGGAACTTGCGGTACATCGAGAACGACATGGACGTGAAATGTATCCTCGTTTCTATCAAGGCGGGCGGTATTGGTTAGTTATAATGAGGGACTGCGTTGCTGGCCCGCCTGGCTAAAGTTGCACCAGGGTTAAACTTCACTGCATGCAACAACGTCATCCTGCTAGAACCGTGGTGGAATCCAGCAGTCGAAGTATGTAGTCACTACGCTTTTACTTTGGATGGTTTGAACACTAAATTGCATGGATAGGAACAGGCTTTTGACCGCGTGCACCGGATTGGTCAACTCCTGCCGGTGAACATTTACAAGCTGGTGGTACAGGACAGCGTGGAGGAACGTATGTTGGAGGTCAGTCGATTCCTCTAACATCGTGTCTACAGGTATTATTATATCTGACGCACGTAAAAGCTCCAGAATAAGAAGCGGACAATAGCGGACACCACTCTCGGTAGCAATACAATGTCAGACATGACCCTAGATATCGAAGATGTGAGGTGTCTCTTTCAAGTAGCGGAGTAAAGAAGACAGGGACCGCTTGGCATGGTGTCGGCCAGGTGTTGCTAACTTGATGTCTTGTATGATAAAGTACAACGTGCATTACCGAGCCAGAGCATGGGAAACACTTGATGCTCTATTGGACAAAGAAAGATGATATGGCAACGACGGAGGTAATAAGCGACCCGAACTATATACTGCCATGAGCGAAGCCCATGGGTGGGACGTCGCTATTTGACACCCTGGCAAGAGGGTAGGAGTACTGGTGATCGTGAATTCTGTGACCGTTAGGCTCGACTCGGAGGAACGACAGAAGAATTAACTTGCTTGGCAAGGTTCCTACCACGCCCGTATCCACCATGGAAGCAGACGTGCGACGGTAAGTATCTATCTTTCTTGCACCGGAATCTGCTGATCCGATGACTATTATAATAAGATTATAGTAAAACGCCCGCCTATTCACAGGTCCGTCGAGTGTTACACTGTCGGACTCACGTTGGAGAATGATGCTCATGCTTAGCGTCTCGCAGCGACCGACGAGGGAAAGTTCCAGAGGATGACCGCGCCTGGTCAATCCAAATGATAGACATCTAATCGGAAGTTGACAACCAAATATGCTCATGGCTCTGGAACAGTTGCAGGTCCCCTGAATCGCGTTCGGGTCTCGGTGTATACACGAGGTCAGGGCCTCGGGTTGGTAAGATGTCGCCGCCACCGGTGGCCCCTCCCTGAGTTTGACCCATTACAGATATGATGGCGTTTCCTTTGTATGTGGGCGTACTTCAATGCTTCAGAAAGCAGTGTACAAAGCAAAACGGGAGAATTCCGTTGGCCAGGTACGGTCGCTGCCGTGGCATCAAAGCGCACATGGCACAACACGCACGCTCTTTGAGAATGCCGTATGTATACGCTAGATATAATCGACGGTCGGTGAACTTTCAGCCATGAATAGTGCAACGCGAGTGACCTACAGTTGGCCCACGCATGACCTGATGATCAGGCTTGCATGCATATTCCTAGCTATGGGTGCTCGCGTCTGCCGTCCATCAGATTAATCTAGGAACGGAATCCTGGCCAGAAAAGGAATACTACCAAGCCTTGCTCGTGATCAGTACGTGGATATGAAATGACTGCGCTGCAAGTCGACACCTAACAACAAGTAAATGGTCATGCAACGTGCAGGCTATAGCATGACATCGGCACCAGACCGGGTCCCGCCACGGCGCATCGATGACAAGTGATGATGGGTGATAAGACCATATTTAGAATCGCAGTCAGGACGGGAATGTGAAATGTGAAGAGCAAATGCATGGACGCACGATGACGAGGTTGATGTCTTTGTGTTCGTGACAGAATTATCGTCATCGGCGCTGAGTCGGAGCAATGTGTAAACGACGTAATCAGACGTTGCATGTGAAACGTGAAGAGTAAGCATCCGCACTATGTCATATGGTTTTGACATATAAAATTAATGGTGGTGCTCCTACTATGCAGGGGGACGTCGCTCCCCACCAATCGACGAGTCTGTTGCTGAGCAACCAATACTTCTCTGGGGCCACTGAGTACGTTCAGGCAAAGCTCACATGGACTCCAGGTACCCGCCGAGTGACTGAATAACTTAGTTCCTTCAGAGCTCAAAATAATATCTTAACGACTGATTTTTATGGACGTGGCTAACCCCCGCCCGATCAGTGCTTGGTAAGTTAGGCAGCAAGGGTCTCCTTACGCGGAATGAGACAGACTGTAAATGCCTGGGACGACCTATTGGATATGCCAAGATCGGAACGAAAACGGACGCGCACCGTCTGCGTAGATGTGAACTGGTCCGTCTGTCGGCGGTGAATTGATACGGTAGAGTCGACCAAGTTCCCCCTCGATGACTCTCCTCACGAACGACTGGATATTGTAAGGAGTGAGCGAGGCGGAGCGGAGCTTCTGAGTCAGTCTGGAATGTCGGCGTCAACACGACGAATGGCGCAGACTTGGGAATTTCGGATGCAACCCGGCCTTTGCAATGACAGTGGATTCGACATCACCGTCATACATCTGGGAGTTGGCGCCGTCGTCAGAGAGCATGTTGGATGCGAGCTAGTGCCAATCGGCTCTTGCGGCGAACCTGCTTCCGTGCAGCTGAGGGCAATTTGAGCATGCTGAGACGCGCATGGACATGACAGACCCGCTGTTGTCGTTGAGCGGGCCATTGTCCTGTTCAGGTCTGTAACAGGTAGATCAAAGTGAGCCCGTCGAGCAAGGTCAAACCAAAGAAGCGTTAACTGGCATGTCGTAAGTGACGGGACTGTTGGGTGCGGAGCATTGTAACCTGACAGCCAAAGCCTGCGAGACATGAGCAACAGTGCAGAGAGTACGAATGCAGATCTACCGGAGTGTCATCTTCAGGCTTTGGAGTGCTGAACAATATGTTGTTAGGTCGGTACGCGTTCTTGCGATGGAAACCACGTACAGGCGAAATCGAGCGACGCCAAACAGCGCACTGAACTTCACTGCAAGCATGCCATTTTCTGATCGACACACTCGAATCGTGGACGCACGGGAATATACCGCCTCCGCCGAGTTTCATAGTCAGATATTATGTGAACGCAAGTTTGAGGTCAAAAGTAACGAAGTATGCCGCCCAATAAGTGGGTCGTCCGCTTTGGTACTCGGATAGACTCCAAGGGCAACGAGAGAACCTATACGCATCGCTGCGATCGAAAGAACAAGGAGTGAACAGTTACTGCACGATCGATATCGTGTTCCCCGCACTGGAAAGAGTGTTCCAGGAGCGAATTTAAGGCCCGCCCCATGATGGCCGAACGAGGAGGGCTCGATAACATTTGGAGTGAATTCATGGAGGAGACATCGAGGCGGAACTCGCTAGGCTGTTTGGGCGTCTTTCTTTCTGTCGTAGATGGCTGAAAAGTCTCAGTGATTTACTTGTCGTCCGTAGATATCATCGTCGATCCGGGCAACTACGGAAACGCACGGTGGATTGAATCGTCACTTATATTTGTAATAATCGTACTGCATCACTTCGCCATCGATGAGGCATTTGAGGTCGTCGTCACCGCTGCTAGCCCCGGGTAGTTGAAAACGCACGAAAACAGTCGCTTCAATATAGCATGGAAATCGTACGTACGGTATATGCCTTCAATACGGCGATATTTACGTGGGTAGTAAATGCCATTTTTGTACACCTCGTGTACTTGACGTTATGCGACGTCGTTCGTTCTGCAGCTGCACCCTCCATAAGTATGACCAACGGTTCGATCTACTGCGTTTAATGTGGCACGCCACGTGCAACCAACGTGTGGTCTTCGAGTCCTCCGCACACAAGAAAGATCATGTCCTTGAATCCTTACTGGTTGTCGCAAATTTTTCGCCCTTTGATTGACATGTACTTATTCTTGTCAAAGGAGCCCGGTAGGAATTGGCCTTGGTCCCGGAACGTCACCCGACAGCACTACATAGGTTTCTTTGTTCACTCTTTTTCTTTGTGTCGTCTCTAATATATAAGATCCTTCGTCCCCAAGGCATGTCACTAGGAATTCGAGCTGACGCACCCCATGTCCCAAGTCGATCTACGACACATTCGCGCTGTCATGAAGCGTTCCAGACCACGGAATATTCCTACAGATGAACCCGTGTACAAACCCTTCCATCCCTATGCAAAGGTCCCGCCAGATGTTCTGGCTCGAGGTATAACTTTCAGTTGCTTCACCTATGCTTCATTGTTTACGATATAAACAGCGGAAAGACGCAGAAAGTTAGCGGCAGAACGACCTCCAGGTCTATTGCCAAGCCCGCCTCCTAGCCTTCCTCGAGCTTCCGGTCATCGCAAGGTTCGTTTCACGACTTTGCTTATAATTACCAGCCAGCAGAAGCCAGTCGTCTTAATAGGACGCATCGGACATGACGGCTAAACCTCTGCCTGCCACTGAAGATACTGCCGAAGAGGCACGCGCACTTCCAACGTCGCCGACGAAGCGGTTTCTCTCTTCATCTGCAGGTGCGCTGGCAGGGTTTTTCGGCAGGATAACGCGTGGTGTTCTCGGAGAAAATGTACGTCGTTGATCGTCGTCTCTGACCTTAGACTCACACCTGATCCTGCGTGCACTAGATGGCTCCAAACGTAGCATCCATGCGTGAACGCCACGGAGAGGATGATCCCCAGGTTACCTTTCCCCCCTCCTTCTATCTAAGGTGTGCAAGCATGCTGAGTATTTCCATAGGTTACAGGAAAGAAGAGGGGCAGAGAGCAAGACGAGAAAGATAGCGAAGACGACGATAGAAATGGCGACGACAAAACCGAAGATATCCGTACGTTACGTCCCAAACATTCTCGGGTCAGAAAACGCAGAAAACAAGTGGATTTTGAACGAGAGCAGCTCATCTCTCCGGGAGCCGGATCTGGGTACATTGCTGACATGGATTGTGACGGTGACGCTATGGAGGAAGACGGTGGATATGTTCAGGTGACGTCTGCATCTTCTGGAACTGGAACCAGCAGTACTGACGAAGCGGTGATGCAGGATTCCCCCGGAGTTGAGTCGGAGAAGGGGTCTATTCCTGGTGCTGACGACCGAGTTGATGTGGAGGGAGAGAGGGCCGACAGTGACAGAGAAATCTTGTGCAGAACTGTCTCCTGTACGGGCAGGGAAGACGAGGAGGGGACCCTCTCTAACATTGGTATTCGTACCACGGATAACCGGGCTGCTGAGCAGTTTGATTTTACCGTTGGCGACAGCAACAGCGTTGGATCCAATGAAGACGAGGAAAAGGAGAAGGAGGGAGACTTGGGCTCTGTGGACGTGGCTGCGGACTCGGACTCGGACTCACGCGGAGTTGTCTCCAAGGAAAGCGGGGCAGACGGAGAGGGGGGTTCCTCTAACATTGACGCTTGTATCGCTGATGACCAGGTTGCTGAGCAGCTTGGTTCTGCTGTCGGTGACAGCACTGGAATTGCACTCGGTGAAGGCGAGGAAAAGGAGGAAGAAGGCCCAGGCTCTGATGTTTATTCGGACATGGACTCGGACTCCAGCAGCACTGACAAAGACGATGGTGGTATGAGCGACGGCGGTATGCTTGGAAATACCTTTCAGTTGACGGACGTCGAGGTAAGCTTAGATCTTACACGGGTTTGATGATACCCTGCACTAGATTCGGATTTTTCGTAGATATCAAGCATGCCTGGACAGGCTGGGGGCCTCTGTCAGGCGGGAGACCCGATGGCTGGGGGGGGAAAAGATAAGGTATGTGCTGAGTTTGGCGTTTCTGTCGTTTCGGGACATGAATCGTTTTGTAGGCCGTCGGCATCTGCACGGAATCCCCGAGGTCCGTCTCCATGAGAGATGTCAGCACCACGATGACGGTTTGCACTGGCCTAAGTCCACATGCCAATAGCTTGATTTGCCTTTCAGGTTGCCACTTTTGGACCAGAACATAGTCGAGTTGAAGGTGCTCCTAGTGTGAAAGGGAAAAACAAGGTTTGGTTTTGCCTGCGGGTCCCTCGATTTATGGCCGACAGGTCCTTACAGGTTCCTACCCCTGATCCTCTCGCTTTCTCCCGGCCTCTCGAGTGCAATTTTTTTATGCCCTCTCCGTTGATCCTGGATCAACCACTTCCTCGATCCTCTGGAGGTTTTACCTCTGGCTGTCAGGCAGAGCATGGCGACACAACCAGTCAGCATCCCCAGCCAAAAACAATGGTAGGTCCATTGCCCCGTCTTTCAACTGCTCTCATCCCCATGCATCAACAAACTTAGGATGATAAGTCTACGAGGATACGCGAGCTACGAGACCTCCAGGACAGCATCGAGAGTAACATTCGAGCTAACATCTGGCAAGAACTCGGGAAGGTTGTCGAATCTTCTGTTGCCACTGCGTTAGAAAAGGCTCTTCCGGATCTGCTAAATCAATCCCCTGAGAGCTCTGCCGGGACGAGTTCACCACGGACGAGTAAGGCTACCCCCAAGAAGATAAAGAAACTCCCGAAACCACGGACACCAAGTCACAACGAATTCAAGGTGAACGAGCCAGGCCCCTCACATGTACCCCAGAGTTGCTGACAGTTTCCGGATTAGAAATCTATCCGGGAGCTCGGGAAAGAGCTTTTGCGCCTAGAAGATCACAAAGAGCTGCCACAGTCCGTCGGCCAGAGGGAGATCGGTGCCTGGGATTCCAAGCATGGGCCGTGCTGCACGGTCGAGGACTTTCGCATTGACCTTGAAGGTTTGCCACGTTCCGAGTGGAACAAGTCCGCCGCGCTTGTCTTCGCCGCAGAGTATCTGAGGCGTCACCAAGGTCACCAAGGAGAACATCTTACGCTCGAATATGTTTCGGAAGCGTGGCTGACTCATGTTATAGCACTGAGAACGCGGTACAAGGACAAGCAGCGGGATGACCTCGATAGAAAAGAACATAAAGCTCGAAATCGGCGGCGTCAAAGGAAGCATGAGGTAAGCTAATAACTACCCATGCATGTTGTCGCATACCTAAGACTGTCGAAGCTCTACAGCCGTCGCCTGCAGACTGCTTATGAGTACAAGGAAATTAAAGATCGCGCGGTCGCCATAGTGGAGTCGCTTGGTCAAGATGGTATGAGCTCTGATGAATCTGACCACGAAGGTCACTGTGGCGAGGCGACGTACTACATCCTGGACAAGGATTGGCGCTCTAAGCCAGTCACTTCTTGGCTACGAATGCTAGACTCCCTTCACCTGCGCCTCCGATACAACGGTAAATGGCAGGCAACAGCCGGTGCCTGGCCACATTTTAGGACGCCTAGTTTGAATGAAAGCAAGGGATCTCCAGTGCAAGGGCTACCTATCGATTTCTACTGTCGTAACTGGTATGGGGCTCAGAACACATTTGTGAAGGAGCAACTGCAAGCACAAAACCAGTCCGGCACTCTCGCAATACCATCTCAGTATGTGAAGTAAGTACATTCATTCGTTTGTGCACACCACCTGACTGGACTCATTCGCCTCGATAGAATGGCGGGGAAATACAACCTTTCTGACCGTCGAGTCGTCCACGGACGCATGTTCTCTTGACTCGTTCCATTGAATAAATGTGGTCTTGTGGCGTAAATATTCAAACACGTATATTGCAGTACCATGAGCCCAAAATACTAGTGTTTGCAGGCCGTTTATGCGTGCCCTTCCAGCCAACGCCTGAGAGTATTGTACTTAGAAGAAAGAAGAAAAAAATCGAATTAAAGTGAACTATGCGAGAAACGACACAGGCGTTACGACGACGTCGGTCACGTAGTGTAGTTGGAGTTGGGACGGCTTCCTCGTACTGCTATCCTCCTTGAAAGCGACGGGTCATAGACATCACCGAGTACTTGGACGTCCATTGTTGGTTCTATGGGGGGGGGTTACGAATGTAGGAAGGACGTGTAGCGACCCGACATGCGAAGCCGAGCCACGGAATTCCAGGAAGACTGGGGCTTCATAGAGTTACACGTTTCGTCAGGGAAGCTCAGTAGCCGTTGGTGCCTTCAAAGTTCATGACAAATGACCTCACCTTCGGCGAACTGGCCCAAGTATCCCGCATCAGCCGCCCGCGATACTAGCCTTCACTTCGTACAGACATCAAATGAGAGCCACGTAGAATTGCGGATCGATAGCCACTCACTTTGATCGCGATCACCTGCGTTCGCGTTGGCGTCCTGGGTACACACCTACCCCCCTACAGTAATGTAGATTTTGAGCGAAATATATGAGACATGTGGACCAAACGCCTAAAGAGGTTTCTGCCTTCATCGCCTTTATCGTCGTCTGTCGCCACGTGCTTCTTGAGGTTGATCACGTAACAGTTTTCAGCCCCGGGTACATGAGATGCGGCAACACTCGGAGTCCATTTGTAAGAGTGTCCCCAATGTCGTCGGGGCGGTGCAGGAGAAGGGGCGTACTGTGCCAGTCGACGGTAATCGCCGGTAATCGACGGTATTAGTCGACGAAAGAGATTGGCTGACTAATACGAAACCAAAACGAGTGTCCATTACATAAGTTTATCGTCTCCTCCGCTGCGTGAGTGCAAATTGAAGCACTTAGCTGTTTCTACGCGTCGGCGCTGTCCTCAGCGAAAGAGCTAGAGGGTTTGGAAAGGTGCGCTGCCCCTCATGAGCATTGGTCAGCGTCGACACTGACATGCCCGTGTTTCGTTATACATGCACCGGGCGAAAGATGCAAGTTGCAGCCTGACTACGTCCAACGTGTTCCAACCATGGACTTCCCTTCTTCCTTCCTTCCATCCTCGTATAGACGCAGGCTGATCGGAGCCCGCTACACGTGTTCAGACTCGTTTATTACGAATAACCTGCTCTCCTTATTCCGCGTTCTCAATGATATCTCAAAACATGCCTTCCATCTGTCGGAGATCCTCTCTGCCGAGATGAGCAACACACGTCGCCGTCTGGGCGAGTACACACATCTTGGAGTCGAATTAATGTAGCATGTTGCGGGTCCTCAAGGCCTACGCGAGGGAAGGTCCAGGCTGAACCTGTGTCCGCAAAGGTGATTTTCTCATGTCCAGCGTTGGTTATATCCTCGGTGGGTGTTTCACGACGACCAAACTCCTCCATGGCTGCGTATTCAGTGACTGCTTCAGGTGGACTGGCCAGGACTGTAGATGGCTGATATGTGGCTGTATCTTTGTGACGGACCTGGCCTTCTGTGGTCATCCAATTCACCGATATTGCTAGCAGCCTGTTCACTGTTCATGGTGATACCCTTGTCTCCTCGTCCATTTTATGGACCTGTCGGCTGTGGATAATCTCGTCGACTGCTCCTTGAGCTTAGCGGAGGTGACCAAGGGGCTTTGTTGGATTTTGTATCAGGGTCGTCGTTTGCCGTTATCGCACCCTTCGCCGGCTTGGTGATGGGTGCTCTGAAACTTTTAATGGCATTCCAGGCCATGGTAAGCGTTAACAGGTCTGATGATGCTTAAGATTCGTACGACCTCTCCCACTGTTCCCTTTCATATTCCATCTGTGAGAAGCTTTCGCAGTTATATCAATAAAATATGACAGACCTGTGCGCGACGGGATAGAAGACGATGAAGCTTTTGTTGTTGTCTCTCATCATGTCCTCAAGTCCGTGGAACCTCGAACGGAATAGATTTCCATCATCGGACTGTTGGTTTGTGGCTTGCTATTTTATATATTCTCATAGCTCAGTCCTCCTTCACATGTAGAAATTAGAGGAATCGCAACATAGCGTTTCCACGGGGAACTCGCTACTACTAGAATCGTTTCGGGAGGTTATGAAAAAGGTAATGGCTGTATTCCGCCGTCCGAGTATCCAGCCACTGATGGATTGTTTCAAGATATAGGTGACTTATCCCCCGCCGTGTGCCATGCTGTGTTCTGCCGACAGTGGACACGTAAGTCATTATTGGTCCATGAACGCAGTTAGGTTACCAGACTGCAGATCAACCTACTCGTGCCTGGAGAGTTCCTTACGCATAGCAAATGGAAAGACGCCCATATTCATGGCGTACTTGTCCCACGTTTTATTGTGTCCCTACCGTAGCTATATACATGTGGACATCTTGCTCTTCGTTCTGAACAAACGGAATGTCGAGTGGTGTGTACTCGGTGTCTTACTTATTTTTGCGACTCTGGTTGAATGATATCCTATGATGGATGAACTAAAGGAGCCACCTTACGGATCGTCCCGCACGATCTTCATTTGATCTCCATCTTTATTCTTATCGACCATGGCAGGTCGGACTCGCCAGCGCCCACGGTTATGCACATGCAATGTTGTAGGCTGCGGATCGAGTACGACCTGGTGCCAATCTCTACTGAAGTATGTTCCTGGCCGATTGATCCCCAAAGCAATGTATGCACGTCACCGCAAACTTGACAAATTCGCCCTGTATCTCGAGGATCCTTCACGGGAACTTCAGGGCGATGTGGACCTCGCCATCAAGCATAGTTTTGCGGAAAGTTCCAGTGATCCGAACGATGAGGAACCAAATGGAACAGTGGACCCACAAACCACCTTCGACACTGATATCGATGACCGGTGCGATCATTCCACTTCACTGTACCTTAAGGATGAAACCACTGCTCTGGAAAACGCGCTACACGACCTCATGTGCCTCTGTTCTGCAGTCACTCAGCAGATTATGTCTTTCTCCTATGACTTGAATCTGGTCTTCGAGAGCCAACCCACAGAACCTGATCACTCTCCTTACCAACTCTATTCCTCTATCCCGCCTGGCCCAAACATGGGTCATAGACGACTCTCCAAAGATGCATCCGAAAATCAGGCCATACTAGGTCACGAGCGTCGGCTGTACGAAGTCCTGGTCAATCTACGACACGTTGAGCAATTCCCCTCTCTGGACGCGTCTCGATTGCAGTTTTTGGTAATGCTAGAGGATGAGTTGCGTAGGATCGATGCCATACGGCAGGCTGCTTGGAACGGTTTGCTGAGCAGGGGTGTCCATGCAAACTCGGGACAGATCCGAGGTCTGGTCGCGCAGAATGGTAACGATGAACGGAATGAGGACGTTAAGGAGAGTAAGCGCGGGACGCCCAACGAGGGATCTCATGTTATTGTCAACACTGGTATGTGAAACTTCACTTTTTTTTCGTGTGTTTTCTGAGTGTATCCGGAAGACGTTTACTTCCGAAGTGTGGGAGTGTCCAACCCCGCCGCCATAGCAGGAAGTTTCTTGATTCTTTGCCTGAATCTTCTGTGTGGGATATCCCAAGTGCAAAGCAGATTTGTCTCAGAGAGTCTGAGCTTCATGCTGTCTCATGTCGTCAATGACACGCAAGCCCCCGAAGATAGAAAATCCTTGCTGAAATTCCCAAGAGACCATCGCACCATTTTGAACCACTTCGATCTTGATCCTCACCTACGACTCTACGTTTGCTGCCCATCCTGCTATACCCTCTACGATGATACCACCTTCCCTGACTTCTGCACCTTCCATGATTTCCCTTCAAGCCATCTGTGTTCTGCGAAGTTGAAGCGAGAGCGGATTATATGCGGGAAATCGGTAGTCCGTGTGGTGCGGAAGTTTGCGTACCAAGAACTGAAAGGGTGGCTAGGAAGGATTCTGTCTTATCCTGACCTGGAGTCAGCGCTGGAAACTCCATTGTCCGAGCTCTCGGATTCGGACTCTAACGGTGGGCGATTCCGAGACATCTTCGATGCCAACTTCATCCGAAATATGAAGGGTTGTGATGGAAAGCCCTTTTTGCGCAGGGATGATAACCTTCGCCTTGTTTTTTCGTTGGCTGTTGACGGGTTCAATCCTTTCGGTATGAAGGTTGCCAAAGGAACGTCCTCCGTGACTGGAATCTATATGGCATGCTTGAACTTGCCTGCGGACGTTCGATACAACACGGAGAACATGTATCTCTGTGGTGTCATTCCTGGTCCAAAGAAGCCATCTCTCGAGCAGATCAACAATTTCCTTCACCCGCTTGTAAATGAACTACTGGAGTTCTGGCAACCGGGTGTCTTCTTTTCACGAACAGCACACTACAGGAACGGAAGGGTTGTCTTGCTTGCCCTGGTCCCTCTAGTATGTGACATTCTTGGTTCACGTCAAGTGGCAGGGTTTCTCAGCCACGCGGCTACATTGTTCTGTTCTTTCTGTTATTTGCCTGCGGATGCAATTGAGAACATCAACATAGAGTCTTGGGCGATGCGCTCTGCCGAACACCACCGCATCCATGCAAAGGAATGGCTTTCAGCAACTTCAAGTGAGGAGCGAGAGGAAATCGCCAGGACTTACGGTGTGCGATTCTCGGAGCTCCTTAGACTGCCTTACTGGGATCCTATTTGGTTCACAGTACTGGACTCTATGCATGCATTCTTCCTTCGTGTTATTCAACAACATGTTCGGTACATATGGGGTCTGAGTCCTACGGCTCCAGCTGGTGACGGCACCAGTTCCCCTACCCAGACACCACCCCCGAAGCCGTCCGCAAGGGAACTTTTGAAAGGCCTCAAAGTTATACTTCAGAAATCTACAGGCGATGGATGCGTAGAATCTCTCTCCAAAAAATGCCGTAGGCCTGTACTGTGGCATTTATGCCGTGCATTTGAGCTGAGGAGGGCAGGTACATCAGTGATGTTAGCACGAGCACTATTGGACTGGGTAAGCTGTTAGGATTCATTACATCTTCATGATTAATATATAGAGTGCTTCATTAGCTTCAGGAGAGCCACGATAATCAACAAAGGGCATCGTCGTTGTTGCAGTCACTTCAGGTGAGTTTATGGTATTCGGTGCAGTTGGGCGCTCTCATGTAGGGTTTCCGTACAATCATAGGCAGCAGAGGATATTGCAGATGATAGTTTGCTCACATCAGGAGATGCTGCAAGACCACCCCGGACACAGGGTGACATACCAACCGAAGCTGAGCTGGAACATGCGCGATCCAAGCTGAGAAGTGCCAAGATAAACAAGAACATAGGTAACGGCGTGCGAGTTCGAACACTCTGGGCTCTCTGTTGCGAGTTGGGCATATTAATACCAGACCCGGAGGGACATGGCAAACACCTCACGAAGATGGCGCTGGTTGACCTAATTGGCAAATGGGTAAGAGCAACATCTTTGACATTTGGACATGTGTAATAGTATCATCTCAGCGCGTTGAAAATGGCCTTACGGATCCACAAGGAAACCTGCTTGACCATTCAGTTGAATGTACCAACGTTGACTATCGTGAAAAGCCTGTTGTGCTTGGTCGCGCTGTCCTTGAAGAAGTATGGAGAGATCAGGAGTGGCTAGTCCTTCCGTCATCCATTTTCCCAGCCCCATCACTGCTTGGCTTTGAAAAGAGAAAGCTATCAGCCGACCAGTGGCGTTCAGTAGGTATGATCCACCTCATCATTACATTGGTTCGTATCTGGGGCCATTCGCAGGGAAGGCAGCGGAAAATGCTCAACAACTACATGCATCTTGTCACTGCAATTTATATCGCCAGCATGCGGTCTACTTCAGAGGAGCTGGCAAGCCAGTACACGTACCACTTCAAGAGCTACTTGTCAGGTATTTTGGAGTTGTATAAGGAAGCAAAGGTACAACCTGTTCACCATGCTTGCCTCCATTTTGAGAGGCTGCTGGTTGGACTAGGGCCGGTGCACTCATGGAGGACCTGGGCTTTCGAGCGCTTCAACTACATGCTTCAGCGGACCAAAACAAACATGCGCTTTGGTGAGCACCCATCTCGGTGGGTTCCCTTGTTCTAAAGTAATTGCGTCGTACCCTTTGAATCCTTCAGGTGAACTGGAGCTTACATTTGTCAATGACGCGTGCAGAGCAGCCAACCTGCAACTGCTGTTAAATAGCCCGCGACTGCCTGCAGAGATGAAGGACCTTTGCGGTCCATTCAATCAAGCGTTTGGGTCCAAAATTCGTGGCACTCGGCTGAACGATGCTCATGCTTCTGGAACTTCTGCGGAAATGAAGACCGTTCTTGCAAATCAGCAAATGGGAGGGCGGCTTGCTCATGTGCACAAGACTCTTCTACCACTGGCAATGGAATACACGCATGCTCAGTCACCAGAAGGTAAGCTTGTAGGAACCTCGGAAAAAAAGGCTGATACCGTTTATAGCGATCCGCTGGTGTGAAACAGTGCAACTGGGAGGTGTGATTTTCCAGCCTGCGACCCAGTCACAACGGAACTCGCATGCCATGGTCCAACTCCCTGGGCCGCATGGAGACATCCAGATTGCTGCCCAAATACTTGCATTATTCGTTTTGAAAGGTGAAGAGGACGTGGCTTTCATGGTTATCTCGCGCTATGCGCCTTTGAGTGACACAGATGCAGAGCAAGACCCTTACCCCCAGTTTGGCATCCTCGCTGGCCGCTTGTACTACGATGAACTCGAAGCACCTATTATCACTCGTGCATCCCACCTCCTTGCACCATTTGCTAAGACTCCGTTCAAACTTGATTACATTGTAAAACCTGTCGTTCATGTACTACCGCTTTACAAGGTGAGCAATCATCACACATAAACTGAAGGCACGAACTGACAGTCCAACCTAGGACCTGTATTCTCATTCTGATATTCTACCTGACATCGAAGCTGAAGTACTCGAATGTACCAACTAGGCAGTCAGACAGAACTCATATTCATGTTTTCACTCAAGGTGGCTAGCTGTTGCACCGGACGTGAAGCTTGAAGGGCGACAAAGTACACAGGACGTTGATGAGGCGCGGTACTGTGCTGTTTGCACCTGGAAATACACATCCCAATGAGATGATCATAAGGGATCACATGACAATTTGAACGTCGTGAAACGAAGAAAGAAAAAGAAGGGAAAAAGAAAAGAAAAAAGTCGATATGCATAGCGAGCTACAAGTGAAGGTCTTCGGGTCTACGCAGGGATCAAACGAATAGCCGATATACATGCTAGGTGAACAAAGAAAGAAACCGTCTTTAAGCTTTCAGAAGAGCACCATGGTCCAACACACATGTGACTGGTAATCTGTTAATTCCGCGACTTCAACCATCAATCCTGTGTAAAAGGCAAGTGAGCGTGCTATTAGGGTATCCATGTACGGTCTACGTGGAGCCGGACATGACAACTAGTTGGGTCCTTACCATCAACTCTGCAGTGCATGCTCCGCTACTTGTATCATTGTTGCCAAAGTGTCCAGCATACAATTGTAAGCCTGAGCAAAATTTTGCATTTCCTGGAGCCAGGAAGACTTCAGCCTGAAACCTCCGTGAGGAAGATGAAAGGAACTTACCTGCGACACAGCACTTAAGATGATCTTCCCTGTCACGGGATCGGTCAGGTGGTTCTTCGATTGGGGGTTAGCGACCCAGCAGAGGCACGAGTTCCATTTAAACCTACAAGTGGAATAGGAATAGGGACGGCAGAGCGGGGGGGACTCGAGTGAATGGACAGAGTCGTCAAGTACCGAGGAAACACTGCAGATTGATTCCTCTCTTGCTCCTGTCAAAAACCAATGACCTAGCAGCATCAGCGTATGCCAGCTCAACTTACAAGAGTGAGCTGGCCGGATGCCTGAGGGCACGTTTCTCCTTCGTCATCCGAGTCGCCGGGGAGGTGCGATGGCTTTTCCGATTGCATGGTGCGTTAACGAGCGGTACGACCAAACTATAAAGAAAGTAGGGAGGTGACCTTGCATGGCTTAAAAGCGTGTTCGAGGACAAAGAAACAGTAAAGTCCCACGTGAGACAGCGGAGTTCCTGTTTGAGTGAAAGGGAATCGATACAAAACGTCAGAAAGAACAGCCGGACTACTAAATCAATCCAACCTTTACGCCAGTTCGAAATCTGCGGATTACAATCCAGTCGCCAATTACTACCCGTGGCGCACGAGATCGCCGGAGTTATTCCTGGCGGTATTGTCAGTCAAGGATTATCGGAACATGCTTGAGCGTGCGTGCGAACGACTTAACAACGGGTTACGGAAGAGTCTACCTCTAAATTAATGTCCACCGCGTGGATATGTACCCTATTTCCGCATGGGCGTATATCGATTAGTAGTAAAGTTTAGGGTCGATGCTATCGCACACGAGACCAGTCTGAACACGTGTAGCGGGCTCCGATCAGCCTGCGTCTATACGAGGACGGAAGGAAGGAAGAAGGGAAGTCCATGGTTGGAACACGTTGGACGTAGTCAGGCTGCAACTTGCATCTTTCGCCCGGTGCATGTATAACGAAACACGGGCATGTCAGTGTCGACGCTGACCAATGCTCATGAGGGGCAGCGCACCTTTCCAAACCCTCTAGCTCTTTCGCTGAGGACAGCGCCGACGCGTAGAAACAGCTAAGTGCTTCAATTTGCACTCACGCAGCGGAGGAGACGATAAACTTATGTAATGGACACTCGTTTTGGTTTCGTATTAGTCAGCCAATCTCTTTCGTCGACTAATACCGTCGATTACCGGCGATTACCGTCGACTGGCACAGTACGCCCCTTCTCCTGCACCGCCCCGACGACATTGGGGACACTCTTACAAATGGACTCCGAGTGTTGCCGCATCTCATGTACCCGGGGCTGAAAACTGTTACGTGATCAACCTCAAGAAGCACGTGGCGACAGACGACGATAAAGGCGATGAAGGCAGAAACCTCTTTAGGCGTTTGGTCCACATGTCTCATATATTTCGCTCAAAATCTACATTACTGTAGGGGGGTAGGTGTGTACCCAGGACGCCAACGCGAACGCAGGTGATCGCGATCAAAGTGAGTGGCTATCGATCCGCAATTCTACGTGGCTCTCATTTGATGTCTGTACGAAGTGAAGGCTAGTATCGCGGGCGGCTGATGCGGGATACTTGGGCCAGTTCGCCGAAGGTGAGGTCATTTGTCATGAACTTTGAAGGCACCAACGGCTACTGAGCTTCCCTGACGAAACGTGTAACTCTATGAAGCCCCAGTCTTCCTGGAATTCCGTGGCTCGGCTTCGCATGTCGGGTCGCTACACGTCCTTCCTACATTCGTAACCCCCCCCCATAGAACCAACAATGGACGTCCAAGTACTCGGTGATGTCTATGACCCGTCGCTTTCAAGGAGGATAGCAGTACGAGGAAGCCGTCCCAACTCCAACTACACTACGTGACCGACGTCGTCGTAACGCCTGTGTCGTTTCTCGCATAGTTCACTTTAATTCGATTTTTTTCTTCTTTCTTCTAAGTACAATACTCTCAGGCGTTGGCTGGAAGGGCACGCATAAACGGCCTGCAAACACTAGTATTTTGGGCTCATGGTACTGCAATATACGTGTTTGAATATTTACGCCACAAGACCACATTTATTCAATGGAACGAGTCAAGAGAACATGCGTCCGTGGACGACTCGACGGTCAGAAAGGTTGTATTTCCCCGCCATTCTATCGAGGCGAATGAGTCCAGTCAGGTGGTGTGCACAAACGAATGAATGTACTTACTTCACATACTGAGATGGTATTGCGAGAGTGCCGGACTGGTTTTGTGCTTGCAGTTGCTCCTTCACAAATGTGTTCTGAGCCCCATACCAGTTACGACAGTAGAAATCGATAGGTAGCCCTTGCACTGGAGATCCCTTGCTTTCATTCAAACTAGGCGTCCTAAAATGTGGCCAGGCACCGGCTGTTGCCTGCCATTTACCGTTGTATCGGAGGCGCAGGTGAAGGGAGTCTAGCATTCGTAGCCAAGAAGTGACTGGCTTAGAGCGCCAATCCTTGTCCAGGATGTAGTACGTCGCCTCGCCACAGTGACCTTCGTGGTCAGATTCATCAGAGCTCATACCATCTTGACCAAGCGACTCCACTATGGCGACCGCGCGATCTTTAATTTCCTTGTACTCATAAGCAGTCTGCAGGCGACGGCTGTAGAGCTTCGACAGTCTTAGGTATGCGACAACATGCATGGGTAGTTATTAGCTTACCTCATGCTTCCTTTGACGCCGCCGATTTCGAGCTTTATGTTCTTTTCTATCGAGGTCATCCCGCTGCTTGTCCTTGTACCGCGTTCTCAGTGCTATAACATGAGTCAGCCACGCTTCCGAAACATATTCGAGCGTAAGATGTTCTCCTTGGTGACCTTGGTGACGCCTCAGATACTCTGCGGCGAAGACAAGCGCGGCGGACTTGTTCCACTCGGAACGTGGCAAACCTTCAAGGTCAATGCGAAAGTCCTCGACCGTGCAGCACGGCCCATGCTTGGAATCCCAGGCACCGATCTCCCTCTGGCCGACGGACTGTGGCAGCTCTTTGTGATCTTCTAGGCGCAAAAGCTCTTTCCCGAGCTCCCGGATAGATTTCTAATCCGGAAACTGTCAGCAACTCTGGGGTACATGTGAGGGGCCTGGCTCGTTCACCTTGAATTCGTTGTGACTTGGTGTCCGTGGTTTCGGGAGTTTCTTTATCTTCTTGGGGGTAGCCTTACTCGTCCGTGGTGAACTCGTCCCGGCAGAGCTCTCAGGGAATTGATTTAGCAGATCCGGAAGAGCCTTTTCTAACGCAGTGGCAACAGAAGATTCGACAACCTTCCCGAGTTCTTGCCAGATGTTAGCTCGAATGTTACTCTCGATGCTGTCCTGGAGGTCTCGTAGCTCGCGTATCCTCGTAGACTTATCATTCTAAGTTTGTTGATGCATGGGGATGAGAGCAGTTGAAAGACGGGGCAATGGACCTACCATTGTTTTTGGCCGGGGATGCTGACTGGGTGTGTTCGTGGAACTGAAGCATGTATACGCACTCCGCTGTGAGCACCAGCATATTTGTATCGTAGCATAGGAAGCAGGCCTTTGTGCACGCCAACCCGGTCACAGATAGCAAAAAAAGACAGAGTTGTACCCTTGGACCTCCTTCCGCGAGCCATGTGCGCTTTGATGCCACAGCAGCGACCGTACCTGGCCAACGGAATTTTCCCGTTCTGCTTTGTACACTGCTTTCTGAAGCATTAAAGTACAAAGGAAACGCCATCATATCTATAATGGGTCAAACTCAGGAAGGGCCGCCGGTGGCGGCGACATCTTACCAACCCGAGGCCCTGACCTCGTGTATACACCGAGACCCGAACGCGATTCAGGGGACCTGCAACTGTTCCAGAGCCATGAGCATATTTGGTTGTCAACTTCCGATTAGATGTCTATCATTTGGATTGACCAGGCGCGGTCATCCTCTGGAACTTTCCCTCGTCGGTCGCTGCGAGACGCTAAGCATGAGCATCATTCTCCAACGTGAGTCCGACAGTGTAACACTCGACGGACCTGTGAATAGGCGGGCGTTTTACTATAATCTTATTATAATAGTCATCGGATCAGCAGATTCCGGTGCAAGAAAGATAGATACTTACCGTCGCACGTCTGCTTCCATGGTGGATACGGGCGTGGTAGGAACCTTGCCAAGCAAGTTAATTCTTCTGTCGTTCCTCCGAGTCGAGCCTAATGGTCACGGAATTCACGATCACCAGTACTCCTACCCTCTTGCCAGGGTGTCGAATAGCGACGTCCCACCCATGGGCTTTGCTCATGGCAGTATATAGTTCGGGTCGCTTATTACCTCTGTCGTTGCCATATCATCTTTCTTTGTCCAATAGAGCATCAAGTGTTTCCCATGCTCTGGCTCGGTAATGCACGTTGTACTTTATCATACAAGACATCAAGTTAGCAACACCTGGCCGACACCATGCCAAGCGGTCCCTGTCTTCTTTACTCCGCTACTTGAAAGAGACACCTCACATCTTCGATATCTAGGGTCATGTCTGACATTGTATTGCTACCGAGAGTGGTGTCCGCTATTGTCCGCTTCTTATTCTGGAGCTTTTACGTGCGTCAGATATAATAATACCTGTAGACACGATGTTAGAGGAATCGACTGACCTCCAACATACGTTCCTCCACGCTGTCCTGTACCACCAGCTTGTAAATGTTCACCGGCAGGAGTTGACCAATCCGGTGCACGCGGTCAAAAGCCTGTTCCTATCCATGCAATTTAGTGTTCAAACCATCCAAAGTAAAAGCGTAGTGACTACATACTTCGACTGCTGGATTCCACCACGGTTCTAGCAGGATGACGTTGTTGCATGCAGTGAAGTTTAACCCTGGTGCAACTTTAGCCAGGCGGGCCAGCAACGCAGTCCCTCATTATAACTAACCAATACCGCCCGCCTTGATAGAAACGAGGATACATTTCACGTCCATGTCGTTCTCGATGTACCGCAAGTTCCGCTCGCGCTCAGACGGACTCATAGATCCATCATCTAAGGAGCATGTCAGCGGGGTTGAAGAAAGCTGGAAGGTCTCGTACTCACAACGAGCAAGGATAAATCCCTTGCACTGAGGAACTGTTGCACCAAATCTAGCATCGATGTGAAGTGCGAGAATATGATCGTTTCCCTCGGCCTGCCGGATCAGCATCGATCTTGAGGAGAATCTC
>JANFAE010000837.1:0-26086 GCA_024613145.1 Pisolithus marmoratus | reverse complement strand
GTCCTACGGACCTCGCGATGTTAACCGGATCCATCCCGGTCATCCGTGCCGCTAACCCACTACAAACCCACCTACGAGGCTCGGCGCTGCTGCTGCTGTTCGGTTCGAGTATGTTCATGTTCTCGAATTCTTCCTCACGCAGCATCGGTCCCTTTTCTTGTCCATTTTTAAGGATGATCTGATTCCGATCACTGCCTCAAAACACGGTCGCACGCGGTTCTCGCTTGGTGGAAGCACGAGCAGCACCCAGACCTTATAAACCCTCCGATGTCCGGTTCTATTGCTGAAGCTGTAGAAGGTGCTTCTCGAAACGGAAAAATTGCCTCCCTTGATTGGTGGGTTTCTTCAGGACTTCCTTTTGAATAACGGAGGCTGCTCTCGAGCAAGCCAGTGCAAAGAATAGAATTGCTGTGCTTGATTGGTGGAAAAGGCAGCATTCCCAAAATGGCTTGCCACTCAAGATCGGTCGCGTTATGGAAATGGCGAGTAACGCTGGGCATGTGGACGTTCTTGAGTGGTGGGCGTCTTCGCAACTTGAGTACCCCCTCGATCGCTACATCTTGCAGCGTGCGAGCACACTCGGGAAGATTCAAGTTGGATTGGTGGTTAGGGAGTGGTCTTCAATTAATCTTTGACCAGGAGGCGCTCATTGGAGCAACACGCCATAACCATAGGGAGGTGCTGGAGTGGTGGGACAAGAGCGGGTTGCCTATCCAGTATCGGATGTGTGACATCGAAGAGGCTCTGGAAGAAGCAATGGGTGGTGGAGACAAAGCCAGAGATTGGTGGAAGAAAAA
Source organism: Pisolithus marmoratus (assembly GCA_024613145.1). NCBI lineage: Eukaryota > Fungi > Basidiomycota > Agaricomycetes > Boletales > Pisolithaceae > Pisolithus > Pisolithus marmoratus. Next base: position 25,289 of record JANFAE010000837.1, on the reverse strand, counting down.
GGGGGTGGATTTCAAAGCTGACGATAAGGAATGGATGAAGCTTCAAACCCTCAATTAGCTGGAACCACTCCATGACCCTGCACGGCTTCGCACCCCTCACGTTTCCCAAATTACATAGCTATACATACTCATTTTGGTTTTTCACGATCACAGTTGCTTGTAGACTATTATTCTTGAGATCGTAGGTATACATACACTGCTTTCGGATATTCTTTATCTGACTGCTACCTAGCAGTGCTGATGTGCCCGACTTGCACAGAGAATGTTCTGTCAAGTGATGAAGACTTAGAAATTTGAAATATGCCCAACCTTCCTCCTGAGTCACGGATGTACGTCCGCTACTATTCTTCATGAAGGTGCCTGAAAAATCTCGTTGTCATAATACGATATGATAGAGAGACTCACTGGCCAAGCACTTTATTCATACGAAACATCGATTTTATCGACACCGAAGACTGCCCGAAGAGCATCATCACATATAATTTCCTTTTTATTCAATGGATTTTGAAGTCCGTGTTCACGGATGTACTCCCATAGCTTCTTAACGACTTGTGGTCGTGATAGCTTCTCTTCTCCAACCACTACGGACAGTGGCTGACTGTTAGATCAAAGTCAGATGAAAAGGCAGCTGGGTCGAACGCGGAACAAACCGTTACCTCAGTGTATATTGCTTTGCAAACCCCCCTTTTGCTCCACCACTTCGTTTCTTCTTCTTTCCCTCCTCGTCATTACCGTCGTCTTCGGAATCCACGATCTCAGAGCTCTTCATCGCCTTTCGCTTCGTCTTTCTGGGACTAGCAGACGTCCTTCGGGAGCGACTGTTAATTTCCGAGGACAACTGCCTCGCAAACTCTGCGTCGCTCTGCTCCACCTTTTTCTTCGTCTTCTTCGTGGCGGGTTTGGGCTCCTCCTCCTCCGTCTCCGCCGGCTCATATGCAGCTGTGCTTCCTTTCTCCTTCTGATCGTCCCATTTTCGCTTCAATTCGTCAGTTCCGTTCGTCGCTGCCTGGCTCACGGTCGCGTAAATACCCGCAATGAGCTTGTCGACTTCGTCTCCGTGCTTTCAGTTCCTCCGAAGTGAGCCCAAGCGAGGCATCTGTTGCCAACTGTTTTCGCACGCCCTTTGCACTGATAGTTGTGAGGTCGACACCGGGAGCAGACAAGATTCGGGTAACGGGTCCCTTGAGTGCATTCAGGTCGAAGGTCATGGTTACGATAAGTTAGTTAGTTCGGTTTCAAATCACAGAGCGGGGGTTTAGCAGATGGATTCGTGGAGGACACAGATGCACGGGTAAACAGAGGGTAGCGTAGCGCTAGAGACGTTGTGACTGTCTCAAACACGACAGTAAAATACACCACTAGCTATGTTCTGTGTGGGCCGATATCAAGTGTCCAAGTTGGCCCTCTGCCAAATACGTCCAAACAGCGACGTCGAAGAACAACGCGACAAAGACTTGGTAGAGATACAAGTAGGACAAGACGAAGTACGGGAATATACGGATATTCCATTCACCGTACTACCTGCCAATCCTGGCGAGCGGGGTCACCGGAGGAGGGAATAAGCCTAGTTCGGTTGCGGTCGACCCTTGGTCACGTTCCTCGTCTCTTCGCGCCCGCTCCACAAGGCGAGTCCGTATGTAGATAAGCATGGCAACGACAAGACAAAGGGCCACCAACAACATCGTCTCCAAAAATTCATTCGCACCTTCTTCACCTCGGTGCCCTCCGCGGAGAGCAGCATCGAAGTAGTCTTCTGGTCCAAAGGTCGCCCGTCACGCTCGCTCTCCGCATTCCTTCGTTCCCGCGCCCACTAATAGTCCACAGTTTCATTATATAGTTCTTACCGGAGCTGAGGGAGGACTGACCTGAACGGGGTCTTCTTCCTCCACCTGGCGTGTGCCCTCTCGGCGACGGCGTTGGAAATCTTCTCGTGCCTTGCCCATGTACCACGGTCCATCATTATCAAAGTATCCACTGTTTCTTCCTGACCATGTGGTCTCGTCTCCGTATTTGGCTGTGAGCGCGACGCCGGATCGATCTCGCGCTTCAAGTCTGCACGTTCGGAAACGGACACTGAAAGTAATTAGTATAATAATCCACAATCCAAGACGACAGTGTGCCCACTTTTGTCTTCGTCGTATCCCCACAATTTTAGTCCATTCTCTCCGCCATGAAGGGTGTGCCATAGACTCCTTGCGTGAAGCTTGATGAGTGATAGTAATACCGGTAGATAAGCTTCCGAATTAATCTCTAGTGCTTGGTCGTAATGTCTCTTCGCAAGGTGAAAGTCCTACCGGAAGAAAAAAAAAACACCCATTTAGAACGCATCACTAGAAACATGTTTAAAAAGTTTAGCGCACTTGCGGTAACCCCATTCCATTTTCGTACATCCAGCCAAGGTTCCACATGGCGAGAGCGCTAACTTGAGTATCTGCTGCACTCTGGTAGAACTTGGCCGCTTTTTCCCAACGAACAGATTCGGGTTCATCGGGAACGCCAAAGCCGTGATAATAATAGTCGCCGACTTTTACCAACGAATCAATATTCCTTTGGGAAGCAGAACGAATCCACTGTGTCAGCGCAAGGCGAGCGGTATCATTTGATACCTGGATAGGTGAGAACCGAGTGGAGCGAAGCATGCTCTTGTCTGTGATTGGAAATGATGGTCAGTAGCGCAGTAATAAGAGACTACAGGCAACCTACCCTGATCGAGGACGTACGCCAGGTTGTTCTGTGCAACTTCAAATCCCCTTTCAGCTGCAACCCACCACTTTAGAATCGCGATGTCCTTTCCGCGTTCAGTGCCGCTGTTCCATGCCTGCTCAGCGTCGTTGAGGAGGTCATCATCCCACACGCCACGTTCCGCTGCGAGCTTATAGAAAGATACTGCACTAGAACAGGAGCCTGCGGCGTAGTCCTGAGGAAAGCCACTCGTCCTCATGTTCATAGTGTGGATCTTGGCGAGGTAAAAATGCGCCTCAAACGTTGATCCAAATCGAATGGCCGTTTCAAAATACGTTCCAGCAAGCTTGAATTCCCCACGGGCTGCATGTATAAATGAGCTTCTTGTCACACAGAAGAAGGGAACCAATTGACCGTAGTGGTGCTTTCCCAGATTGACATGAGCCTCGGCTAGCTCCTGCCCGGCAGCAATCGCGAAATTTGTGAGTGCTTTGTGAATGTCCTTCTTGCCCTTGACCAATCCGTCTCTCCAGATGATACCCAGACCGTTGTGACATTCTCGGTCACTATGCTCAGCTCCTCGTTCAAACCACATCATCGCCATCTCGTAGTCCTGCTTTACGCCTTCTCCACGCATATACATCCTACCAAGGTACGCAGCACTCTTCGGTGCCCAGCCCGGTTGAGTCACACCCTCGGCTTTATAGGCGGACGCTTTATGCTGCAACGGGTTGGGGGGATCCCGAGGCCAGACCTGGCGCGCGATCTGCAGGAAGTAGTACTGTGCTTGTTTGAAATCTTGTGCAATACGACCAACTCCTTCAGATCCCGATGCAATTCCCCCTCCGGTCGCATAGATGCTACCCTGGTAGAAAATCTTGCCTAGTTTATACGCGAAGTCCATTTCCCCTCGGTCCGCGTTGAACTGTGTCCAACTCGGCGTTAGACCGCAGATGGAATGTGCATAGATGGTTAGCTCACCATATAATACTCCAGGAGATCCTCCCAGGTCTCTCCTGCAGCCCGAGCGAGACCTGCTTTGACAGCTGGTCTGATGCCGTTAAGGCCTGTGGATGCGACGCTTGCGCCGGGTCCATACACACCTCCGTCTAAATCAGAGAGGCTTGTCGGTGTGTAGGGTAATGTTAAGCCACCGGGTGGGCCCGACAAAAACTTCTGCATGGCTTGGAAATTTGACACGTCAGACGTACATGCGTCATATTCGCAGTGTCAAACGGAATACCTTGATCAGCGGCTCCCTCGTACCACGTTGCAGCTCGAGGACAATCCTCCACAGTGCTGATACCACTCCAGTAGCGATACCCGAGAGCCATCTGAGCGCCCTTGTCACCGCCTTGCGCTGCAAAAGTGTAGTAAAGGAGAGCTTTCGTTTGGTCGATGGGTACCACGTCTGCATATCCCGTAGCATAGAAGAAGGCAAGATACGACTGGGAAGTAGCGTTCCCAGTTACCGAGGCATGCATGGCAAAAGAAGAATACGCCAACTTGGGATCCAAAGGGAAATGAATATTGGGCGGGAACTGACCATGTATCGTCAAAAAAAGTGAATGAACGTCAGAACATGATACGTACCAGTGAAAGATGAGCCAGTGCGAAAAGTGCGTCCATGTTTCCCAACTCTGCAGACAGTTGAAGCAAATCGATAACTTTGATAGACTTTCTCTGCATTTCCTCGTCCTTCTTCCTGGATGTAGCGGATTTGCCAGACCAGAAGATGCGATGGTATAGCTTCTGCGTTATGCGGATGGCACTGCCTATTGGGCCCTTGCCTTGTGCAGTGGGTAGAAGCGAGAAGAACGAAGATTGTTGCGATGCACTTTGTTGTTGTGAAAACGGGTCGTGCGAGTACTGTTGTGAATAATCGGTCAGATTATGTAGTGTAAAGATGGCACTTTTGAAGGCGCGGGTAGCTGGTGTGGGGAGGTCAATATGGTCCAGTGACATCTGGTCGTGGGCACTACCTTCCGTAGCATGGTCAACCTCTGGTTGGACATCGTGTGGAGAAGTCTAAGGGACGACGATGGGTCGGTCAGTCTGATGCATTCGTAAACGCGGGGACGTACAGATGTCTGGTGAGCACCCTGGTCGGTGGTCGAGGACTGCGTGCCAGTGTTCGCAGGTACGTCCTGGACATCGTTGGAATGAGCTGACACCGAGAATGCTGCCAACGCGACCAGTCCGAAGGCGAGCCACGCTGCCCGTCGTCTTGCCCTGGACGTCCGCGTCATTTTGCAGTTAGGTCTGCGCAGCAAGCAGGCAGTGGGACAGCAGAAATGGCAGGCAGAACAAACACGACACGCGTATGCCACGTCGACAACATCATCCATCATATACAGGGGCGGCAAAATGACTACATATACACACATACCAAGAGACACTCAAAGCAAGTAACAGTGAACGAGCATGGGTAATAAGTAGGTAGAAGAAAGGAACTGCGCAGCGCGGCCACGGTATATGGCATGTGGTACAACGATATATACTTGGCGAGAAACAAAGAAAAAAAAAGAGGACATGGACGAGAATTCAGACCAGTTCAAGCATAGTGGATGTGCGTGTTATGGGTTGGCTCCGTATTAACGATGCGGGATGTTGCTGGTTGACCTGGATGCGATGCATAGGTGTATCATGAATATGAGGTCAAATTCTAGTGAAGATGGAGCAGTGATAAGCCATGGCACAATGAGCCAATAATAAAGATGCAACGGAGCTCGGCGAGAAAGCAGGGGGGACATCTCCGATGGCAGACATACACAGGCCGTGGCATTAGAACGACCCGGGCTCGGACGTCCTGGCAAGTAGGGGGCGGGAATCGTGGTAGGGGTCACCTCTGACCTCCCTGCTACCGGATTAGGCGTGCCCAATCCAGTCGACTCTCCTTCCGCTCCCCGTTTTCCTTCCGCGGGAACGCATTCCAAAATCGGAGCGTCTCGTCGCCGGCCCCTGTGACGATCGTCTCACCCTCGGGGCTCATAGCAAGGTAGAGCACGCGATGTGTGTGCCCCGTCAACGCAGCGACCATGGACAAGGACGGATACCGCCAGATGCAGATCTGGTTCTGTGCCGTCGTACTTGAGAACCCGTGCGTACTCACGAGTTCGTGCGACGTCAGCGACCAAATCAGATTGCACACCTTCAGTCCATGAGTCAGAACTCTGGGCGAGAAATGCAACCCATATCACACACCTGACTACCCGTGTCGAGTTGGTTCAGCATACTTCCGTTGTACGTGTTCCAGAAGCGTATGTGTTTGTCCTGCGTTCCTCCTCCTGAGGCCAATACTCCCGACACGTGTGGATCCCAGGCTAATGCCTTGACAGCTGCCGTATGCTCATGGAATTTCCACAGGGGTACGTCCCCACCGTCCTCGGACGCAGATATGCTCCCGGAGCGTGCACGGGCCGTTCCAGCACTGATGCCGACCGTCGCACTCGCACTGCTCCGTCGTGCACCCCTGAGATCCCATATGCAAACCTTGTTGTCGTTCCCACCGCTGGCGAGCATTGCCCCTGGCCGTATGTACGCCGAACCCCGGGCCAAGACCTCCGCCGTCGCCGCCACCCACACCAGCACCGATGACACCACCGGACGTGCTTCCCGAGCCGGTACTCCATCGTAGTCCGCAGACTTCCTGTTTGTGGCCAGCACAGCGGACGGAAGGGACGGATGGTGGCTTCGCGAACATCGCGATGGTGGAACCATACGATCACGTGACCCTGAGCTGAGAACGTGGGCATTCCAAGATAGGGCACCGATTCGCTGAGAGTGGGCTGGGTTGTAGGATCGTATGAGAGTTAAGGACTGGTGCGTCGTAGATGTGTAGTCTTCCCGAGAGAGTGCCCACTGCGAGGATGGTGCCCTGGCCACATGGGGATATGTCAGAGATAGAACGATATGAGAGCAAGTAGAAAGTACCTTTTGTACCCACGCGACGGAGCTGACGGTGTCTCCTACATTGGAGAGGTCGCAGAGTTTGGCGACGGCGGCGTTGTGGGCAGTCCAGAGGTATACACAAGCGCCGAGACCGACGCCGAGGATGTTGGTTGTGCTCCAGTCTACGAGATTGAGATAAAAATCGTCTGCTAGATCGGGGGCATCGAGAACACGGTATGGAGTTTTGCAAACAGCACGGGGCTGACGGCGAGGAGATTCGAAGCAGCTGGCGTGAGGAGGCGCGTACGGGGGACATGGAGTAGGCCTTCGTCTGTGGGTGTGTCCAGACGACGGGTAGGGGTGGGTGGCCCTGAGGAGGGGGAAGTGTAGTGGAAGATGCGGCGTCTCGTCGGCGTGGACGGGGGGATGGAGGAGGCAGACGCAGGTGGAGGACGGGACGGAGACGGGGGTCTGTTGGGGGACGGAGGCGTGACCTCCGTAGTGCAGGATGGACGTGAAGATGGCGTTGGCCTTGTTCTGTTGGAGAGGGTCAGACGCCGTCACAGAGACAGGACAGGATGAAACGTGCCTTTGAGCGCGTCGGACTCGGATGGGATGATGCGTTTGGAAGGGGTGCATGGACCGGCGTCGTCCATGAGATGATACGATGTCCGCATGTCGCCCGTGTCGCGGGTTGGCACGAAGCGATCGCCATAGTTTGTGGGTCGACTGTCGAGTGGTGAGTCTGGCCCGGTGCTGTCGCTCGTCGTCGCCGTGGGTGGGCGTGAGTCGAGCGAGGGCGTGTTCAGTCCGAATATTCTGGGCCTGGTTCGTCTCGGTGCCCCGTCGTCGTCTGTCTCGCTGTGAAAAGCACGCAGACGCTTCCCAAACTGGCGAGTTTTTGAGGGCCGACATGTCATCGAGTGTGGAGGGGAGGAGGAGACGGGACAACGACGCGTCGATTAGGTAAGCAGGTGCACCGGGGTTAGGGTTTCCTATTTCGTCACTACCGTGGCCCCCAGTCGGGCCATCTGGCAGTACTGGCTTATAAGCCTCTTGCCGCCGGCGCGATGAACGTCAGTTGTAGGCTTTGTCAACGTCCCGGCTGTCTCGAGCTGACCCAAATTTGCAGAATCTGCTCAGGACGCTGACTGAGAACCAGCGCAGGCCATCAGCGCCTGATCTGAAGCTGCTGCTCAACGCCGTCAAAGATGTCCGCGTGAGTGCATATCTCATCTCGTCTGTCTGTCTCACCACCCTCGTCATCTCGACATGCACAGCGTCTCGCATTGGACAACAAGGCATCAGATCCATTCCATGAGTCACTCGAGGGTCTCCTCCTCGACCTCAGGACAGTCACGATGGTATGTCCTTGTCCCTGGCATGTCCGTCCGTCCTTCACATCCTCAAGGACAATCACGACGCCGAAGCGTTCCTCAAACCCGTCTCGAGGGCAGACGTGCCAGACTATTACGATGGTACTCTCTTCGACGTCCTGCCCGTCACTCGTCTCATCCGCACCTGCAGTCATCTCCAATCCCATGGACATCCAGACCATGCTCAAGAAAGTCAAGGCGAAGCAATACAAATCAAAGCGCGAGTTCAAGGACGACCTGGATCTCATGTGGTCAAATTGCCTCACCTACAATTGCGCAGAGGTACCGTCACCCTCCTCGTCCTCCATGCTGGGTTCACTGCCTCCCCTCCCGCAGGATCACCCTCTCCGCTATTGCACCATGCGTCTCAAGAAAAAGGCAGAGAGACTCCTCATGAACATCACAGACAGAAGAGACCGCATAGACCCTCCCGTGCCCGGCGACCATGCATCTCGTCCCATTGCCAGACCAAAACTCAACGGTTTGACTCCCCACGATAGAGACCGCGATACCACCCCTACCTATCCTCGACCCCCACCACCCGGAGCAACATCCACCAAACACACCATCAACGGTCATTCCACTAGACCTTCGTCCATCGCACAGTCAAGACCTCGAAAACAGCTCTCATTCCCCGAGTCGCCTGCACTGATACGCACACAGCAAGGCATGTCTGAATTCCGCGATCTCGATCTCGATCTAGCTCGGTTACTCGATGCGGCCGATCTTCAAGGGGGAGAACCTGGACCTTCCACGCTCTCCCACGCGCAGAAACTGGGAGCTCGTCTCAGGCGATATGCCATGCTACCCGAAGTCGATGACGAAGACGCATATAGCGACAATGCAGACTCGGACGTCAAGATGGAGACACTGAGCGATACAGGCGAAAAGCGCAAGCTGTAAGTACCATCCCCCTTTCGCACTACCACTACGGCATCATCGTCCATTTGACTTTAGCAGGGCTCCTTACTTGCGACAAGCGAAGCGACCGCGCTTAACGCCGCCAGACTCCGGTGACGAGATAGACACTAGCGCCGAGGCACTTCGACCGCCCAATCAGGGAGAACTGGTAGACTTGTGGTGGAATGCCGTCCAGAACGACGTCCATCTTGCCAATGGACTGCCATGTCTACCTTCCATTGCATCCTTTCCACCTCCGCTACCCCAACGACCACCTCGCAAGACTCCAATCGCCACGCCATCAGCCCCTCCAACGCCTCGGAAACGTCGAATTCGTCCTGCGCCTGTGCAATCACAATCAGGGACACTACTCTCCCTCATGAACACCAATATTAAGACGCTCAAACGGGTACGGAGGACACATGCTAAATTTACAGCTCTTGGGTTTAATGCAGGGGAAGACGGCACAGGAACTGGTGCACCGGGGGTAGGTGGAACGGGCGCTGGGACAGAACGCGAGGATATTCCCGACCCAGAGACGGAGTTGCCAGAGGACGTGACCGACGAGCGACCGTGGCTGCCCCGCTTGCGAGGTGCAGGTGGCAAAGCCATACCGAGAGGTGGGATCGAGATTGGGGAGCACGCTGCCGGATCTTGCCTAAAGTGGATGAACAGAAAGGTGTTGGAACATGTGGGATTCCAAGGTGAGCCTTCGTTTCAGGCATTGCTTGATCACATGTACATGTGTCCCGTCATCTTTCTTGTCGCGTGCTGACGCTGAAAACATGATCGTTGCTGTCACTTTCGGGTTCTAGGAGCCTCGAGCACTTCGCTTGACGTTCTAACGGGTGTAGCGTCCGAATTCTTTCTTAACCTTGGGCGGACGTTACGATTCCTCTGTGACAAGTACGCGCGCACTATGACTTCCGAGGTACGTGTGCGCCTCCTCTGCGGTGCATATAGGCGGCAAACTAATGCTGCTTGGTACATCCGATCTGCATATAACGTTAGGAACTTATTCTGCACGCACTCTTCGAGAGCGGTATCACCCGGATACAGGATCTCGAGCGGTATATCAAGGATGACATCGTGAGACACGGGGTGCGGATTACAGAACTAGAGAAGAAGTTGGAGAACGCATATCGCGAGGCTGTAAGCTCTTCCCCTCTCTCCGTATCCTCTATGCCGACGCTTCTCGATGAACAGACGAGCACCGACGTCCTGGACGACGATGCACTTTTCAATTCAGATCAGGACGAAGAAGACACTCTCGCGATGGGTACGTTCGCAGACACGTTGGGAGAAGACTTTTTGGGTCTTCGCGAGCTGGGCATTGCCGCGGAATTGGGCCTTTCGAGTCTCAGTGTTCCGAGAAAACTGCTCAAGGGAAAGAGAGACGCTACTGGAGGCGTTAAGTACGCGTTTTTTTTGGCCACCTTTTGCAGAGTATGGTTGCTAATGTGATTCTCTGTGAACTTTTTCAGAGCAAAACCAGCGGAAGTGCTGCTGCCGTACCCACTCCCTCCCGCATTTGTCCCCATCACCTCCGAGAACGTCGAGGACCAAATTGGCCTTCTCCGTCCGTACTACCACCAACGCCTTTCTTCACTTGCCGTCACTGCTCCCGTGTCTGGAGATATGCCACACACGTCTTTACCAGGAATGCTCCCTCTCCCGCCTCCACTCCCACTGCCATCCTTACCCTCTCTCCCTCTGGCGGGTGGTGTCGCTGGTCTGTCCATGTCAACATCTGTATCACAAATGAGGGCAGATCCGTCCGCCTCTCAACCATCACTACCGCTCCCGCCCATTACACTACCCGATGACCCGCCTAATACTGCACAGACCAAGGTGGGTCCGACTGGGCAGGTCACCAAGCCGAGTCTGGGAGCTGCGGCTGTCAAGAAGAAGGGGAAGGGGAAGGAGGGTGGGGGTGCCGGAACGAGTGGTGCTGCTGGCGTACCGGTGACAACAGTACTGCAGTCTGGGACGGTGGACGGAGGTGCTGGTGCTGGTGCTGCTGTGGAGGTTGGGGTGGTGGCAGGTGGTGGGACAAGCAAGGCAGTAACAGAAGGAAGCGGAGATGGAAGCCATGGGGATAATGTGGGTGGAGGGGGTGCGTCGCCGAAGAAGAAGGCGAGGATGGTGGAACTGCCTCCTGTTATTGCAGCTAAGGGTTGAGATAGATTGGCCTGCGGTGCTGATCGGTGAAACTAAGTACCGACAGTACGGACGTAGATACTGGTGTTGTAGACCACATGGTCGGAAGACTTGTTAATCAAGTGTTCATCAGATGAGGTGAATTTCCTCGTATGTATCTACATACCTTTCCTTGTACAGACTGTGTACAGCATGAACGAAAAGAAGACAGTATTGACGTCATAAGCAATGTACAACTTCTTCAACCATCACTGGAACACGCTTTCAGGGGGCTCTCGTCACCCGTAGCAACACGCGTGCGATATTGTATTGCATCGTTGGCCGGCTGGCTGATTCATGTACAGAATTCTCTTTCGAGCATACTCAGATGACTTGGTCGACAGCACTGCCCGCCTTCCTGAAATAGGCAAACATATAGCACCGGCTATATAAATATTCGGAGCTGATTATCAAAAACCAGCTCCCAATACACACCCATCATGGCCTACGTGCGTTTACTCCCAAACTGGCTGGACCGTCTCAAATTGACTCATGTCTGTAGTACGCCCCTAACTACAACCCCGGTTACGGTACAAGTGGAGGTGGAGGAGGATATCCTATGGGTGGTGGTCCTCCTCCCGTGCCTGGCGCTGATCCAGCGTGCGTCTGCCATTTCTCCCATAGAATGGGATCGTTTAATTATTTAAAAAAAATGAAATCCTCAATAGTTTGTGGGCTCGATTCAACTCTGTAGACGTTAACCGCAATGGCATGATCACAGCTACGGAACTTCGTGCGTTGCGATCCTTTCTGTTGCACCCGAGTTTCGATGTTGCGGGATGCCTGATTCAGAATTCCAGAAAGTGCACTCGCTAATGCCGATTGGACTCGTAAGTATTCCTCGTATCTCGTTCAGCAGATCTTTTTTCTTACGAGAATCTGATTACCTATTTTACAGCTTTTGATCTCGACACCGTCAAGCTTCTTATGAACTTTTTTGTTGAGGCATCGACGTCAAATGTCAGGGTTTCGGATACTGATATTGGTTCAGGATCACGACAGGGATGGATTGATCGGATTTGAAGAAGTGAGATGATATCTGCTGCTGTCTTGTGATGTACCAATCATGCTGATGCTAACGCCTCTGAATCGTGCGTACATAGTTCCAACGCCTCTCGAGGTATATCAAGGCACGTACGACACTACTTTCCTCCGACGATTTCTTTTCGGGGCTAAATTTACTTCATCGGGTATTTATTCATTACATAGGACTGGCAGAATGTGTTCAGACATTTTGATCGGGATCGCTCTGGCACGATCGATGGTTCTGAGCTGCGCAGTGCGCTCTCCCGGTTCGGGTCAGTCACCGTTCTTGTTTTTCATACGGCGAGGAGCCTCGTGTGTGAGTCCAGTCTAACTAACCGCCCTTGCGCACATTAGTTATAATCTCAATCCGCGCCTCCTGCAGCTTGTGCAGAGGAAATACGGTATGTTTTCCATTCGGTCGATCTGTGGTTCGCTACCCTTCAAGACATGACTGACGTGGCTTGTTCTCTCCCGGCCAATTCAAAGCTACGGCTACCGACTATCGCGGTGGCACCATTCCGACTGGTATCTCGTTCGACCGCTTCGTCCGCGCTTGCGTCGTGGTCAAGCAGCTCACGGAGACATTCCAGAGGTTGGATGTGGATAACGATGGGTGGATTCAGGTTGATTATGACCAGTTCATGGCCACGGTGCTCAGTCTTCCCTGAACGTGTATGTAAAGTTGCACTGTAATGTTGCAGAGTGGACGACTGTTCGAGAACCCATTATGTACTATAGTGTCTGCAGAAGCAGGCTACCAAATGTTACTCCAATTTAGTGCCACGAGTAGATCAATGTGAAGGCGGACATACTTCGAAATGAGCTTCATTGATGCCTAGAAAAGGTGCTTGACGACAGTGTTGATACATATTACTCTACAACAGTATATAGGACTGTTCTCTTCGAGTTACAGAAACGAGGACGCCGGCGGACGGGGGGATATAGCTTATGGAACTGACTCAAAACATACGCAGTGCGCTTGGTTGCGGAACAGAAAGTGCGTCTCCCCGAGGACGGCCAAACAACGGGTCGTAGATTTTGGTGCTTGGAGGTTGCTCTTTGGGACGTAAGAGATGTTCCATTCGAAGTTCCTGTGCATCCCAAAGCTCGTCGATACGTCATGGGAAGCCTAGATGCATTACATGTTCTTACCTCGAAAGACTGTTTCTCGTATGCAGGCGCAGCTGTTATACTCATGAGAAACTCGGGCGAGCCTGGGTCGGTGGTGGTCGTCAGAAATGCTGTCGTTCGCGAATCGTTTGCGTAGAAGGCAGGCGTTCGTAGAGGAAGAGCAGCTGGGGTTGGAGGAGGGGCGACTTTGTTGCCCGCTGCATAGGCGTGACATCGTAGCTCCTGTTCACCCACGACGGGTGCCGATCGTTAGTTAGGGAGGGTTGTCAAAATCGAATGCATATTTCTCTCTCGGGGGAGATGGTCAAGAGCCTAGCATTACCAACCTCGTGCGAAAAGTGAATGTAGAGGGGTTGTGCGGATATGCATTGGAAGCTTTCATCGACGGACTTGAAGGGCTCGAACGCGTGTATTGCTGGGAGATCGGCGGGGAGACGTGCGGCACCACTGTCGTGTGTAACGGGGACAGCCACGGGTACGAACAAAGGAGGGAGGCCCATGGCTGCACGGGCGGCGGGTTCGGCGGGTGTCTGTGGACACGGCGCAGGTGGACGGTGTGTTGCGACATAAGCCTGGACATAGTCTTGGATTCGTTGTTCCTGCGTCCCGTCGTCACGACTCTACTAGTTACAAAAAAATAAATAAAAAGTGACCTCGAAGCTGACGTCGGGTGTCCTTGCGAGGGACACGCCGATGCTCATGAAGAGCTCTGACATGGCTGGCATGGATGGACGACGACGGCGGCGAGGACGAGACACTTCCAGTCACGTCACGCTCCGTCATCATGGCAGAACACCAGTGCATCGACTGGTCGCGCAGCCCGCCAGCCAGGAAATTGGACGTGCTCGTCCTCAGCCACGGCGACACCCACGTCTACGCGATCGTCCCAAAACTGTACAAGGCGAGGCAGATGTCCTCCTAGTCAGACCAAGTAGTACTAATCGTGCTATTAACCGTGTCTGCATCATCGGCCCGCAGGACCTCGACAGACTCGCCAGAGAGGAGTTCAATCTGGGCGATGCAGATCTCGAATTCTACTCCTCCTGCATCAAGCTGTGCAATGTTGGCGTCCCCGCCCGTATCGGGGAACACGTCTGGGAGTACATCAGCTCGCTCATCGGGTGCGTTTTTGTTATCGCACGAGAGCCTACCAGGAAACCTGCAAGGGAATCAGGTTCGTACGATTTTCACCAGACCGTGGCATCGATGATTGACCAATCGACTTACATCTGCTTAGAAGCGACGTCCCACCCCACCCCGCCACCCCCTGCGCAGCCTATCAGGACTCCTACCGAGCCTGAGTTGCCTATGAACGAGGAGGAACGACACGACAATTTATATCTATCCTCTGACAGAGTAAACGGTGAAGGACCACCAGAATACATGGATCTACCCACCGATCAAGGCAATATCGAGACAAGAGAAGAAACCAGGAATGGTAATCCAGGACGGAGTCATGTAGCGAGCCCGGTTGAGGACACGAGAACGACAGATGACGAATGGGAGGGGGCTGGGCCCGTTCCGAGAAAGCGTCGATCGCGGCAGCCGCTGGAGAATCCCCAAGAAAGCGAAGAAGAAGAGCCGGCGGCAAGGCGACGCAGGATTGTCAAAGCTGGGCAGGAAGAGAGCAGCCCGTCCAGCAGCGGCCAGTTTGGAACGAGAAGATCCAGCTCAAGAATCAGGAAGCGCATGTCGATGTCCCCGACCAAGCCAGGTACGCCCTTGCGTTCTCCTTGACTGTCCTGAAAGCCAATCGCACTGGTCAGGTCGCGAAACTGCTGGGGACCCTGAGTCCATGGATCTCTTGATATTCGACAGCCAGAAACGAAGGTCTTCGCACTCGCAGAGTAAGGTTGTCTCGAGCAATGCGTAGCGAACATTGGACTCAGTGCATTTGACAGGCAAGTCATTAAGAGACGAAAAAACAATCGTGAATACACCGTCTACCCCACGCAAAGCACCAGAACCGACACCAGGTGCGTCTCCGCAGTCTCAACCACACAACGTTTTGGGAAGTTTACGGTTGATGGTTAGTGTTCACCCAGGCAACACGAGGAACGCAACAAGAGGGACAAGAACGCATATATATTATCGTTGCACATCGTCCATCGAAGCAGGAGTCCAAGTTTGCTGTCAAGGCCTCCACCAGAGTGTCAAAGGTCATCTCGAGCGTGTGCAAGTCATTCGACTTGGATAATTCACAGTAAGTCAAGGTTTAGTCAAGGGACAAGTATTGCAAACTGATGCCTCTACGCGCAGTGCCAAACTACTCCTTATCGTAGATACCACTGAAGAAGATGGTATCATGGAAAATCTGTTCCCATGCGATGTGGACGATTCGATGATGAGGGCTGGCGCGGAACCCAATAGCGAGTCCAAGTTTTTACTGATGCTCCCGACAGATCCGTGACCACAGGCAGCGGGATCGTGAACGTATACTGATGTTAATGCCTGGACAATGCGCGCAGTGCAATAACAAAGACAACCTCCGTGCTGGCACCCTGTATCTCTGCCTACCATTTGTTGTAATCTATATGATGGAAAAGCTGATACTTGATCGCCGCGGCACAACTGCGTCAAGCTGGATTTCTTGGTCAGAAAACAACGATAGCTGAATGCAAACAGAGTTAAGCTCGAGATAAACTATATATAAGAGTATCCGTCACTCAAGGAAAGGCACCACTTCCAATGCGCTGAGCAATGTCGTACCCAATTGCAAGATGAGATAGCCTTGCATCTACTACGTAACCCTATCGAAAAATGAGGAACACTGCTCTCCGTGCTACAAAGACCAATCTCTCACCTTTTCATCGTATTCTGTAGAAAAAATGATTAGGGGAACAGAAAAGCTGGAGCTAGCGCGGCGTACACGTACCCTTTAATGTAGCGTTCAATTTGTCGAGTGGAACGACCCGCTTCACGATATGCTCGCCTACATCTAGCTTTGAATCCGGCATTTCAAGCTGATCGTCCATTGGTATACTGGCCACTACAAGCTTCATGTTCGCGTTCGACATTCCTAGGGTGGACCAAGAAGCGAGAATGCCTACACCGCCTGACAACTCCGGCCGATACGATTACTTACCAGGATCCGAGAAGACAATAGGAGATGATTCTGAGACTTTCTCTGCCTTGTAGCCAGTCTCCTCTTCCAGTTCTCGGATTGCAGCTTGCTCTGCCGTCTCGTCTTTATCGATTAAACCTGTGGGACAAGCAAGACTTTGGATGATTCAAGAGTGGCAGGGGCATGCTGCACACCTGCAGGGAGCTCTTTGTACAACGTGGATCAATGAGACGTTCTGTAGGACTGAAATGCCTTTGACCTGCCTATGACGAACTTGTCGATTGCGGGACGGTACTGTTCGATGACGACCGTCGATAATGGAAACGCATTCGTCTTGGAACGCAAAATCGCAAGAATAGCAACCGCTGTATGAGCACGTTAATTTATGAAACTGAACCTGAGCTGTACACGCACCGTCTATACCGGAATGCACCGCGCGTCTTGCGTTCTGCGCTCTCCCAGACGCGCTGAACGTGGGTATCAGGCAGTAGAACATCGGAACGCTGAGCGAATGGTACTAGGCGGTATGAAACACACACCTTTCTGCCGTCCTGGTCGATGTATTGTATCCTCTTCAATCCGATCCACCTTATAGATAGGGGAGGACTGAGGTTAATTATTGATTGCACTGACTGGGGGGGAAACCCAGTGTATATACTTTGCTTGATCAGTGTCCAGTGGGGTAACTGCGAATGACCTTTGGCTCGAATGGCATCTTGGATGGAACAGGGGCTTCCGGACATCTTCAGCTTAGATTTCAGTAAATAATATGTTGGTGTGGTCGAAAGGCGGTTGTTGGGCGACAACCTTCGGGAGCCCTGCAGCCACATGGCAATATGTGGTCATGAACTAACAAGTACGTCGCATTTACCAAAGCTCGATGAACGAACGTCCTGGAACCTTGGATACCTTGTTCTTTTGGGTGCAGGAGTCCAAGTCGATCCTTCAAGGTCGCCCAGCAACGCGGCGTCGGCAAGTAATCCAAGGTTTCCTTGTTCTCAATGATGTAGTGGTATATCCTCTGAAGCCCTACAAATGCTACCCATGCCTTGCTATCTGCAAACTGTTGAAATGCTCTACACACTCTTCGGTCCAACGATATTCTGCCGCACCCCGCGAGAACACTTGGAGAGCCAATGGAGGCGAAATATCCAACTGCCAGCCACACCTCCTGAGCGGTGAGCCTCCCAATCTGTGCAGACAGCCTGTAGAGTCCGACGGCCCATCGTCCCTTCAGACACGTCCGCGTCTATTTATTCCTCGAGTGGCAGGAAGGGACACGATGACAAGGAACTTCTCGACGACCTGCTGTACTTGAAAGCAGACGTCCCACTCGAACCCACGGGCAAGCTCTCACTCCTGCGCATACGAGCGATGTGGGGTCTGGAGAAATGTGTGGTCGGTCTCTCATCATCTCCGATTATATAACTGTAATTCATTCGTTGTAATGGTTTAGCCAATAGACCAACACCGACGTATGGCCTTCAAGTCGGCCCACCCTCATTACCTATCTCCCATCGCTGTTGGGGTGCTCGCAGATGAAAACGGTGTGCTCAAGTTGTTTGGTAAGCGACGCACGCCTGTGTTTTCTCCCGAGATGTAGCTGGACCACCGTCTTAACCGATATTTCCAGAACCTAGACCGTCTGATGCCACTATCGCCACGCGAGAGAAGCGCATGCAATATGTGAGGCGGTACCAAGCGGAGACTACCTGGCTGTATGAAACCGCGATGCAAAAGGTAGACGAAGCTTTCAGCAGTAAGAAAATGGTGCGTTCTTATTGGACAAATTAGCGCTTGGCTTGCAACGCAAGATGACCGTAAACAGTTCTTCGTGGTTGTCGTGTTGGTTATGTGTATAGTGGAGGCTTTGATACGCTTCATCGACAGGTCAAACCAATTGGAGACTTGCCCATGGGAGCCTTGGCTCGAATTCAAGAATGAGTATGCTCCCAATCGTCCGATGACTGACCATGATTTCTTTTGCTACATAGGATATTAGCCGCACTGATATGTGTGTCCTTATTTCATCTGAACAATCATGTACGCTTCTCCCGATGTTTCTAGTGCTCCAATGTAAGATAGATTTATGGCCCTGTCGCCGGCATCTTTGCTCGCTCATGTTATAGCTGCACACAAAATGTATACGTATCGTTCTGTTTACTTGGCCATACACTAGCCAAAACTAGGAGCTTAGCGAGTTCGCGACCAGGTGAGGCCGCGAACGCCTTGGGCAGCAGCGGCAGACCCCTCCCTACTGCTCAAGCGTTCGTCCGTGGTACGCATAGTACCGTTTCTCGAGTACGTACGTGGCCAACGAAGTTGAAGAGCGTTTCCAGCTCCCCCGACGCCGAAGAGAATGGTGACAGCAGACACTGAACTGTTGACGAGGACGCCGAAGGGATAGCCGAGTGGGCGTGTCGATGCAGAGCAATAAAAGTTGTACCAAGTATGGTGTACAACGCAACCTACTTGGGGATGCTCGTCATCCTCGAGGGTCAACGTCAGTGTGCCTCCTCAACCAACGCTCCACAACGCTCCGCATAGGACAAGCGCTCGATGTGGCATCTTTGCCATCTCTCCTGTACATTTCATTGCAACAGAGATACAAAGCCTTGACAAACTTGTCGCATTTGTCCGGGCTATATGTGTTCGTAGACAGACAATTTTGTAGTGCACACTGCTACAGATAGCAGGCCCGATGAACGCACGTGTCTTGGTTCATGAGGCGGTTCGCTCACCTTCGGCCTGACAACAAGCCTGGCGAGACTTTAGTTGGGGTTATCATTAGCGTTCGGGACGTAATGAGAGGTGCATTCAAGCCCGCACCATTGATCGTTGGCAAGGTGCGTGTATGTATGAAGCGGACACAAGTGAAATGACGTCGACTACCTAATTACATAACTACGCGCGAATATATGGAAATTCTCGTTTACATCCAAATCGACGTTTGCACATGTTTTCAGGTCAGTAAGTTGAAAATTCATGGCTCCCCGAAACAGATCTGCCATCCACAACTCCGAGTAAGAACGCGGACAGCACATTTTTTATCTGGAAAAGAAATGTCCTAGACGACACGTCGAATCTGAGTGCTCACGCATTCCCCACGAAACATGTTGGAGGTTCTGTGATCGGCTAGCACTATTCAATTATAACTGCATTCCACACTTGTGCAGCTCAGTTCGATAAATTAGAGTAACCGACTTCTGCATGTAATACTCCTTAGGTATGTACAGTATACTGGCCTATCCATTGAATCGCTTGCCTGTATAGTATCAATGCGTATGGTTCACGATCCAAGTTCTCCACAAAAAAAAAAAACTTATCCTTCTCGAAATCCAGGGCTAGACGCTCATGCGTTCCATGAAACTCCATAAGATGCCGTGGGCACCAGCACCCATGTGCCAAATCTTGCTATGAGATATGACTTGATTGCGTTCATGTTGTTCGTTCCTTGTCTAGCTTCATCTCCCGAACTTTGCCGCAGGAGTTATTCAAAGTCGCTGGCCCGCTCGACGGACCACAGTCGAGATCGGAGAGCGAGGCGTTGGACCAGGTCATAACTTTAACTCACTGCAGGGTAAGTTCCAAGAACACTAATGACAACTGTAGTGACCAAGGTGTACGTTGCAAATATGGCGGAAAAAAATGTGTCTCGAAATGTGTACCGAACACCCATCCCACTGGCAAGAAATTCTCTCACTACAAGCCATCTTCTTTATATGACTGATCATATGTTCTGGAACCGTCGCACAGGTGATTGGGCACAAACAGTGTTTCCCATCTGGATCCAGGTAGAGGCATAGATTTAGGCGGGCAGCTGCTGTACTGGTCAATAGAAGACTACATGGACACATAGTGTGAAAGACAGGTCGCAAGCGTGGATCAGCAAATTGGCTAGCAGCCGAAAGGGTGGAAATACACACTGGCTAGTTAATGGGTATAGCAGAGCAAGGATCAGTGATTGGCCAGGAGTTCAAAATACTGGAATACACACTTCCTGCAGGAATGTAATAGTAAAAACAAGGGTTAGGTCCTGTTCAACACCACAGGGATGAGGCCACCCACCTCCTGAAGGTAAGGGATAGCGCCACCAGGGTCAGCAGATGGCGTACAAATCCAGAGTCACAACATACCAACTGTAGTTGCCCAAGCCACCAGTGTCAGTAAATTCACAGTCCAAGAATACTATTCATGTCCCACATACCACTCGCTTCGTCAAGAAGTTGCGAATGAGGAGGACCTTCGCCTCCACCGTTGGTCCATCGTCACTGGATTGTGACTCCTCGAGGAGCCTGCTTGTCGTTTCTTTCTTCGTTTTGGTAATCGACATCTGAAATCGTCGCATGCAGTGGCGACTTCCCGGCGCTCATTGTAAGTCATGCCTGGTTGCAGAGGGAGACTGGTTACCATGTGATTGTGAAACCATCGTTCCAATGCAAGTAAAACGGTGGTCCTCGTCAACCTTCCAAATCATTCCAAGTTCCGCAACGGCACTGATATCCCGGAGAAAAGTTCCTGGAAGCTTCTGCGGTAATAATTCTCATGACAATTTTGGTCCCTGGCTGAATAATCGATCAAGCATCACATTCCCTGACTAGTTGGGTTATGTTAATGCCATTGTCAATCACGAAATCATATTGTCCCTTGTCAATATACCATCGTTGGACCTGTGCTTCATCTGGCCGACATTGGTGAAGTATGCCAGGCAGAAACGCAACTAGTCGCTAGAAAATACGGTAAGCTTCATGCGGCCACCTTGAGTTGCAGGAACCAACATCGAAGGAACTGCACTGATCAAGCAGCATGTTATGTTCCCGTCCTGTTGCATCAACCACCGTCACACAACCAGTGGATATGGTTGCCGATATGCGTCCCACATCCCGTGCAACCATGTGCATCATGGATTGAATTTGTGTCAGCTGGGTCCTCGTATGCACAGCGTCGTGGTATGAGTCAGACCGAAGCTGCATTTGGGACAAGGCCTGAATAAGAAAAGGAATCAGTCAGGAGCAACTCGATGAGGATGCAGTGTACCGTAAATTCTATAAGATAATCATTAATCTTAGTGGCACATTTGGCTATGTCTTGCGCAAGAAGTGGGGATCCAGGGATGCGGCCTTGCATGTCGCTCAATTTGATTGCAGTGTCCTCTAGCATTCTGATCATATATAGTGACTATGAAGTATGCGACGCACTCTTGTTGAGAAACTTACCTGATCAATCCCCGCCGGCTAGCTTCTTCAGAGGGGGTCTGGGGAGTTGGAGAATTCGCTATATGGCAACTGAGATTGTACAGTCGGCAAGTAAGGTCCATCCAAGTCTTCCCTGTTCTGAGTGCACTTCTATGATAACGTGGTTTAGAATCGAGCGATACCCGAAAATGGAACAAGATCACATCCATAACTTGAAGAACAGCCAGTAATCCGCCTAATCGCAGCCTTCAGTGGACCACCAGCGACTGGGATTGCTTCTGCGACTGCCTGTACCATAGGTAAAGCTATCTGAACGGCATCAGAGATATTGCGAGAAGATTGGTCGCGAGGGGCCTTGGAGGATGCTACATTCGAATTTTGCTGATCCGAAGTGGGGGAAACCTGGAAGCGAGTTTACAGCAAGTGCTCGTACGGAGACATCATACGAGCCTGCGGAGACAAAATGATCCTGCGGTGCTCTGGTGGTAGGTTTGCTTCTCTTCCATAGGGTCCTGATACGAACAGGAATAATCTTGTCTGTTTTCTTAATGAACATCTGACTGAGACGAGTCAGACGACAGAAGTAGTAGTCGTGGAGGAGGTACCACACTCCACAGCAACATTGCAACACCTTATACTGTACTTCGCCCTGGAACCGTGCAGGGCTTAGGACTAGCACATGTGCAGTGCACAGCCAACATTCCCTGACCCATCCCACTTCAAGCTTCAAGGATCCTCTGCTCCTTTCGCTGACCCCATACTGATAGTAGTTGTGGACTCGAATTTGGTTGGTTTGGTATCGTACACGAACAACACAGCAAGTACATGTGGTAACAATGGAGACACTGGCTTTATAACGAACAGCAGAGAAGGAAGATCTGTAGTAATACAGCGAGGGCGAGAAGGGTATAGGGCCTAGCGCCCGAATTCGGCTCTGTTGATGGATAGGGATTAGTCAGTTAGTGCTTGCCTTGAGACATAACCCACCTACTCTACTATCGACTTCAATTATCAGTTCTGTTCAAGGGATCGGTGCTAGTAACGCGGTCGCGGCGCACGCGGCCATGCACGTGCCCTGGGCCGCGTTGCAAGCAAGGATCATGGGAGGTGCCACAGGGGCGGCGACGGTGCCGAAGGTGAATCCGGCCACTGAGTAACAAGTCACAGTGATCATGTTGCACCCTTATTATAGGGAAACATGTTAAGGAAGCGTAAGGCTCGGTGTTGGGGTAGTCTCAAAGACTTACCAGTTTGACATAGGGCATATGCGACGGGGCCCGCCTATTGCGATGGGTAACGAGCCGAGAGCGAGCAGGCTAAGTAGCTTGTAGTTCATGGTGGTCTGTTTGAAGGGGTATCTCAGTCCAACGCCGCCCTCTTATAGGCGGTCGAGTCATCTACCGCACACCTCTTCTGGCCAAATTAAACCTTAAAGCGTCTTTGGAAGTGCCCGGCATATAACAGGCTGTAAAGAATCTGGAAGGTGGGTGTATTCGCCGTGACTCGATGGGGTGAACAAGGGCATTTCCCGTTGATGCGGTATGGTGAACGCCGCAAAATCTTATCACACTTACATAACGCAGGGGCTGCCTGCAGTTCAGACACGCATGGTGACTCTAAAGTCGGGTGCAACGGGATCATAATCGTGAATTCGGGTGTAATTGTGCAAGCATTGGAGTGTCGCCCGACAGTGGGCTACTGCAGTACTGACGCTGGATCACGGGCGTTGCTGGTCACTCGTTGTGATTCATGCTTTCACTTTATACACGAGGCTTTGCAGAAACGCGAGCCTTCCACAGGGAAATACGTCAGGGGCCAGCTGCAAGGGAGTGGAGGGATCGAGTTGGTCTCAAGGACCTAATTATCCGTTTGTCGCAGGGAGATCAAGAAAGGAAACTGACTTCTTTCTTATTGCCAGCGACGGGTAGTCACGTGACGATCCACCGCGTCGCGTGTTTTGCCTCCGATTCGGGTCAGCCCGCTCCATCGTCGTATATAAACCAGCACGCTCGCCCGCTCCGTCTGCTCTCACCTCTTCTCCATCCCGTATCACCATGCCCAAACGCATACCCACTCCCCCGCCAGGCGATGACGAGCCTAAATACTTCTCCGTCGTCCATCCTTATGCGCGAGAAGGGCTACTGCAACATGCAACTCCAGCAAGACAGGAAAGACTTTGCCTTCTGGGTTGCATGTTGCATCGATAAGGATGCCTTCTTCGCTATATTTCACAAACCTAGTGTAAGTATCCCTGTATCAATCCAGCCTGCGATCGATCCTGTCACCCTCCCACAACTATCATCACTCATGATCATGATCGCCCTCGATAATGGTGTTCGTGACCTCCAGGCTCGCGATATGGTCATAATCGAGGTCGATAGAGACTACCCGCACTTTGATCGGCTTTTGGGCGAACACCGTTGGTCTGAATTCCTGCGCAAACCTTCTACGGAGGAAAAGGGCCGCGTAACTCAGGTATTCTACTGCACCTACAATACCGGTCGTAACGTTGAAAAAATATGGTAAGTTACCGGATGTTCACTTTCAACTACGTGGACTACTCGGTGCGGTAGACTCCGACCTTTGAAGTCCAAAGGACTGCCTGGCATTCCCGCTGCGGATCTCCCCGTGTTTTGCATACATCAATTAACGTGCATGACACACCCCAGGCTGGAAACGTGTTTTTGTGGAAGACGCGTGGTTCGACGACTGGTCGCCCAAGAACAGGTGAGGACACACAACGTTTTCGTTATCTTAGCTGAGCACTCCCCTGATCATGTTGTGCCTGTGCACGCCACGCAGTCTCATTACCCATCCTTATCCTACTCCCCACTTTTGTGAGGTACCAACTGAGGATGCAACGAATCATCCGTTGTGTAGGCCACTCCCAGGGTTACCTAAGCCAGCTCCTTCGGCAGTGATAGCAGCACCAAAACCCGGTACGTGTTATGATATGTTACTCGCACTACACGTGCTTGGGCTGAATGAAGTTTCCCGGGTGCTCGCTTCCAGTTGTAGGATCTGCTGCCTGGGCCAATTCGAGGGAGGTTCCGGCGATAAGGACCACGTCCGCATGGAATACTCCTCTTGTCAAAGGTTTAACTAAGCAAGGTGTTCCGAAGCCGGCCGTGCCTCCCACAAATATCAACACAAAACAGTCTGCTACTAGCACTCAGTTGCGCAACCCTCCCGTTCCCGCTGTTGGGGGTGGTTCCTTCGTGGTTAAGGCCTCCAATGTTTGTGAGTTGTGTCTCGGATGCTTTGGGTCTTTGCACTTCATCGTGACACAAATTTTCTTGCAGGGCGGACGGATGTCAAGCAAGGTGTAAACTCTCCCACAGCCGTCCCAGTTAATTGGGAATGTTCGCCTGGAAGTTCTAGACAGAGCACTCCAGAGCAGCAACAATCCGCGGCCTCAAGTTCGCCCACATCTGTCGACCAACTTACCCCACGCCTCTCTTCGAAGGCAAATACTGGGAAGACTGTGTCCGATCGAAACGATCATCGCGGTAACATAGCGAGGCCTGCGTCTACGCCGGGCGGTGCCCCGTACGTGCCCGATCGTGCTACCAATTGGAGTGATGCAAGCTCCTCTTCTACCGGTTCCTCTCACCTCGTGTCTACTTCCGATGCCGAACTTGGTTGCAACGAGGTGTGTGAGGACCCGCGCATGATCCACGTCCAGATATCAGAGAGCTTTGAAGAAGAGTTTCATGGAATTGGTATCAGGGAAAGGGGCAGGATCAGCGATGAGGATGAGGATCTCGCCGAGCTCGATGCGGTTGCTCCTGGAAGCTGTGCTACTGCCACCAACACATGGGTCAT
>JANFAE010000836.1:0-26194 GCA_024613145.1 Pisolithus marmoratus | reverse complement strand
TTCAAGTATGGTTTGGAACCAAAGGAGAGCTTTGCCAGGTATCTTGGCGACCAGACTGCGCGTAGACGGTTAGTATAGTTGGTAGGCTCGTGTGGCTCCCTGCTGACGACGTGTTGTTCTTTAGGCTGTTCTACCATTTCAAGAAGGTAAGTAGATGATGTCACTACTATACGATCAAGGGTATCAAATGATTATTTCTTGCAGGATCTCTTTCCGTGGGCATACTGGAATCGCATGGTAATGTCACTATTCTGACTTACAATGCAGACTACTCACGTATTACACCAGATTAAGGGGACCTGGTTTGGGCCATCGGGGCCCTTCAGACCGCACTTTGCTTAAAGTGGACTGGAGGCTTGGAATGCCATTTTCAGATTTACTACGGAAAGCAAGTTTGTATCATATCGTGGAAAGAAACGACCTGGAGGCTTTTATTCGCAGATCATATCTGGCTCAGCCACTGCGTTGTTGAAAGTATACTACGTACTTTTCCGGTAGACCGTACGTTGCTCGGCTAGTACAACGCAAGCAGTTCTATCAAACGATCCAAAGGACCTCTGCAGCTAATGGTTATGTCGCGGGGCCATACTGTAACCTGCACCCTAAGTGCTCCGCTATGAGAAACCGGTGGCGTAATGTATGTTGACGAGGGGGCGCAGGCAGGAAGCCACCTGGACGTACATAGCATCACTGGTGGCAGAAACAATCAGGGTCCAAGATTTTGCAGTGTGCTCAAAATATTCGAAGAATGCTCTGAGAACTGGCAATTAAAACATAGTTGCAGAGCAACGTGGCGGTTTAGGGGCATCAACACTTGTGGAAGGCAAGAAAAGTGTTCAACGTTCGTTGAATCTTTGCTGGTGGTCCCGTAAAGGAATTCGGTAGATGTCAAGGGTCATGGGGAACACGTGATCCTGAGTGTGTGGCATGCGGCGCACGCCGCCACCTACGTGCGACGGCGTGTACTCACTTGCAACGGACACCGATCCACTGGCAACGATGTCAGCCTTAAGGTCTTTGACGGCAGCTCAAATCATCAGTCAAGGAGATTACCTCGATGCGGATTTTGACCCTGCCACTCTTACAGTTCCGCAATTACTTGGGATCCTCGGCTACCACAACGTTCGTTTTCCGACACCCTACACGAAGCCCAAGCTTCTGCAACTTTTCCTGGATGAAATAAGGCCGAAAGCTACGAAATTCCGCAAGGAAAGGCTGAAAAGGGAGAATAGTGTCGCTAGCGATGATGGGATAACCGATGGTATCACTGGTGAACCAATTAATGGAAAGGTGGTGGCCAACAGGATTCATGTCCAGTGCACCGGCTCATATGATTCTTCATGGTTAGGAAGCATCCGTAAAGCGGTCTTCTAGGAGACTTTCTCGTCGCTTGGAAGACGCTAACCCGATTCAACCATCTGAACCAGTATGTTCCATATCTTGTGATCACCCCTAAGTGAAACTTCACGCTTCACGCTCAAGGTTAAGCGCCGTCGTTCTGCCCAGCCCATCCTTGGAAATGTTTCGAAGGGCAAGGCGCGTGCCATGCAGCCTGTAGTAGCGGAAGAAAGTGAACCGGACGAAGAGATGCCTGTGAGGACATTGCACGGGAATGATAAGGTAGGCTCCGTATGTGCTACTTGTGCCCTCCGAGTATCGACATTTTTGTCAGAACGTTAGCCCGGGTCTAGACGATAGCGGGTGGGAAGACAATAACATATTTCAATCCGGCGCAGAATCTTCTTCCCCTGCAAGACCCGATCGTGCTAGTAAGGGTCCTCGCAAAAGTGTTCGTAGGAAGTCGCGGCATTCAATGTCTGCCCCCCCACAATTCTCGCCGCCATCTTCTCCCCCAAAGCACATGCCGCTCAAACATTTACCACACTCACCGTCTCCATCGAAACTTGTGCCACCATTTCCACCCAGTGTTCTTCAGCCGCAGTTACCTTCTCCATCATATGAAAGTCTAGTAGGTCATCCTTCCACGGAGCATGGACTCGTGCCAGACAATCACACACCTCTTGACGAGTCTTTCATACGCGATCAAGCTGGCAGCGGGGTAGACATCACCCCATCCAGAGATGGAATTTCGGGCTTAGGCGATAAATTTACCACCGTCTCCCGGGGGTCTGGTCCAGCAGATCATTCGCAATTATCAGTTCCAAGGCCGAAATCGCGATCCTACTTATTGACGCTGCTCTACACGATCTGTCTGGTTGCTGGTTTCACCATTGTCATTGGATTCAAGAATGAATCAAAGGCTATTGGATATTGCGACACCGGTTCGCATACGAATCGCGCTCTAGAGGAGTTCCAGGCACGCCTGTCTGCGAGCCCTGCCAATAAACAGTGGAATGGGACGGTTTCTAATTTCCTTTCGGCCCTCATTGATGGCATCAGCCGTGAAGACGGAACACCGGGCTCTCCGCTTGCTCTCATTCCCTTGCCACATCCGTCGGCGTGTACTCCTTGTCCAGAATACGCAACGTGCACTCAACACACTGTAACGTGCAATCCTGGGTACATACTACTTCCGCACCCTGTCCTTGCGTTACTTTCACCCTTCGGTGCCGCTCCTCCACCTGTTGTTCAAAGGGTCTGGAACTTCATTTCTAAACTGGCTGACGGATTGCCTGGTTTGGGACCTGTGGCCATCCCACCATCTTGTATTGAAGATCCGAAACGAAAAAGGAATATTGGGGCCTTGGGTAGGGCGATTGAGGCCCTTCTTGGCCAGGAACGTGGTAGACGTGTATGTGCCGGCGGTCTAAAGGATCTGGCTGATACGGAAGGAGGTGAAGCCAGAAAGTGGGGTTTAGAGATAGAGGTGTTGCGGGAAGTCATGAAGGAGAAGACAGCGGTAAGTCAGCAGGTCCTATTGTATTTTCACAAATGTTTACTTCCATTCACTAGCCCCATCTCTTGGAAACCTTTGATGACACTTTCAATGAGGCCATTCAGCAATTGGCAGAGTGGGGTAGCGTCATCTTCGGCCAGGACATGTTGTCAGTCACAATTGATTTACCATGTTTGATCGAGATCCAGCGTGCTCACATGTTACTTTCACAGTGGTAGTCATTATTTGGCCCACAGAATGGCCAATATGACCCTTACCTGCCAAATCACTGTGAAGTTCCGGGAGCTGTGGTTACGATGGCGCGGAACTTTTTTCGGTAAGGCTGATATGCTCTACCTTAAGTATTAACAATGAACACCCTTTTCAGTGTGCTTTGTGGGTTATTGTTTGCTCTATCTCCTCAGACGGTCCCGCGCCCAACGACAAATCGAGGCCAAACGTGTTGCAGAATTAGTCCGAATTACATTGGACACATTGCGTAACCAAGAGCTCGCACACCACGCGGATCCGGTGACGGCACCCCAAGTATATCTGTCATCTGTGCAACTGCGTGACCTCATTTTACAAGGGGAACACTCAATTTCCGCTCGCAGGAAGCTTTGGGACCAGGTGGAACGCGTTGTCGAGGGCAACGCAAACGTCAGGGCCAACTTAGAAGAAGTGCAAGGAGGTGACGAGCTCAGGGTTTGGAGATGGGTGGGCACCGCGGGAAGGGGACCAGAACATCGGTAGAGGGTTCGAACTGAAGTAGAAAAGGGTGACGAGCCGATCTCATGATCTCCCGGGATGTGTAGATATCGGCCCTTTTTTCAGAAAGCGGTTGACTTAACCAGGCTTGTGGGTCGTACCAACTTCATTATCCTTGGGTCAGTTTGTGTATATGCATGTACCATCATAGTTCTTGTGCTTAGCGATCACTAATGAAGTTAAGACTAGCATCGAGTGGTTCTCATGGGTCCTTCTCTATTCGGCATGTGGATGGGCCCGGTGTTACAGAAATGCCATGAGGCGCTGCATGACGGTCTGCCACTGTCAGAAGCGGGGGCATGGGTCCAGGAACAGCACATGTGTGGATCACCCAATCACAAAAGTCCCTCCCCTAGATGCACCCAATCGAAAAAACTTTGGAATCGTAAATCATGTTATGTGAAACGTGCCCATGCTCAAATAGCGTGGTCCAGAACAAGGTGAATAAGGAAAGTATGCT
Source organism: Pisolithus marmoratus (assembly GCA_024613145.1). Lineage (NCBI taxonomy): Eukaryota > Fungi > Basidiomycota > Agaricomycetes > Boletales > Pisolithaceae > Pisolithus > Pisolithus marmoratus. The sequence continues at coordinate 22,130 of JANFAE010000836.1, read as the reverse complement.
ATCGAGGGCGTTGTCACAAATATTCTCCACCGATATCTTGGTCACCTGCTTGGTTTCCTAGCCACTAGCTGTATGGTAGGGTCGTCTCCATCGGGATTCCCTGCTGGATCTTCTCGATGAGCGCTCTTTTCATAAATTGTTCTTCGGCGAGCACGCGGATGGTCTGAGTGATAGACAGCATCAATTCGCTACCATGTGATCCACGCCTACCAAATTTTCAACCGTACCCTCAAAAATCGTTCTAGATCCATGCGACCGCCATTCAGAGCTCTATGGAGGTGATACATGGTGTCCTCGATTGCATTATCATCCGCCACCAAATTAATAAGCCTAACGAAAACAAAAAGAAGTGTAGATGAGGTGCTGACAAAAAGCCACCGATTGATTCAAAGAAGACAAGGCTTACTGGTTGTGGACAATACTCGTCGAACATATCAATTCATCCACTTCCGGGTCACCCTTCCGGCGTAACTCAGCCAAGGTCCGCTCTCCTTGTTCCAGAGCGCTGCGGAAACGGGATGAAACATTACGGCACACGGCTCGTACCGCTTCAAGGCGAGCCATCTCGTCGCGGATCGCGGGCTCTCCGGCAAGAAGATCCGCTTGCTGGGCACGTAGGCGCTCGGCATGCAGATGGATAGTTTCCGACTGAGAATTGAACTCCGACTGAATTTTGTCATGGACTCGGGTGTGAAGTTCGAGCAATTCGGGGTTGGGTGGACGTGGCGGTGCAGACTCTGTAGGTGGCTGTGGCACAGATGATTGGATAAACTCTTCATCTATCAGACTTGGAGGCGAACCCTTGGACACAGGGGAAACCGCGGCCGAGGCCCATTGCTGTGGAGGACGCGGAGAAGTATGTGACGGGTATTGAGCAAGGGCAGAAGGCCGAAGGTGAGTCAATGCAGACTGCACTGGCATAGCCTCAGGAGGTCCTCGGTAATTATCACTAGCGCCGGCAGACCGATCTGTCAGTAGTACTGCGCGTGGTTGTGTAGAGTGTTCTTCGAGTATATTGCTACTTGTGGAGATTTGCATCAAAGGGAGCTGATACTGAGGGGGTTGGATGTCGGCGCGGGGTGGCAGAGGAGGGGGTGGGGGCGGTTCACGGGGCAAGTCCGACTGCCAGGAGAGCCTAGAGTTAGGAATGTGGGTGGGAGAAGAGGCGACATACCGCATAAGTGGGCACGTTCGGTGTTATCACGGGTACAGGGGATGAAACTGGTTTCGGTGGTAACGGAGGAGGGCGAGCGACAGTCTCGGGGAGGTAGTGGAGATGAAGACGAAGGAAACGAGGAAGAACGAGGAGCAGAGGAAGGGGATGATAGAGCGGGCGAGGTTGGACGAGGGCTGGGCAACCTGGGCTTGGGTTTCGCACAGAGTGGTGGATTATGAGAGAAGTGGTCTTGCAGGGCTTCAAGTAAAGCCGATAGATTACAGGCCTGTGTGTGGTGGATCGGACAGTCGCAGCGATTAAATTGAGTATGCATACCTCGCTCTTGCGTTGCCATGACTGGGAGTACTCGATGTTGCAGCGACCGCTGACCTCGACGTATTTACTAGGCCTGACGAGCATATCCTGAGTGGGTACAACATAAGCGATCGGAGGAGCACGGGGATAGTCCCTCGTGATCCAGACAGCGACAGGAATGTTGTAAGTGGAGCCGCGATACTGTATCGGGAGCAGACCGTGCACACAGAGAAGTAACTGTGTACGACCGTCGTCATACGCTAAAGATGGGACGTGAAGCGGGGCGATAACGATAGGCCGACTTACTCAACTGTAAACATCGGTCTTTGGACGCAAAGCAGCGAAGCGGGTAATAGCAGCATCCACGTCCACAAAGACACGATCCTTGTACGGGTAAGAGTTGATGTTTTGCCGGAGCCAACGTTGAGTTAGCGATTCTGCACTCATCTCGGTACGGGGTAGCTGATTGTGGCGATCTGGCGTTGGGGATGCCGGCTCCAAATCGGAGCCTTAATTTTGATCCTCCGCCGCATCCGGCAAGCAGGCAAACCGGCGCAGGAGGAGGGCACTGCCAACTTTTTTCTTCAATCACAGACTGTGACGCTGTGCTGACGCAAAAATTCTGTTGATGACCGGGATCCGGATCGCACGCCTTGGCGATTGGTCCTATCATGTGGAACTGGCGAAATAGGAATCCTGAAAGGGAACAAGCCAGACAAATGTGCTACCACCCAGAAAGGACGAGGGGAGAGACACAGCGTGCGTTTCCGACGTGGTAAGTTCTGGGCACCTGAGCCAAAGGCTGCGGGCCGCCGCAGGTTGCGGGTTGCTATCCCCCAAAACCAAGGACTGCGCGGTTATGGTGAGGGTGCTTATTGTCTTTTCCTCTATCGCAGATCTGAGGGTTTTGATTCCCAGCCTCTGACTCCGTTGGCGTGGTCTAAAATTTCCATTTCGGTTCGGTTAGATCCATTTGGAGATACTTGACTCCTCGATCGTTATCTGTGCCAGGGCCTTTTTTTCTTTTTCAATTAGCTGTTCCGAAAGAACGGGTCCCACATGCCAAACCGGATCAATATAGCCTGCTTCGTCTGCCTACTATGCTCTGTTTGTCTAAACGGGTAGCTCTTCACTTCCTCCACACCGGTACAAGTCCAAAGTTATATAAGCCCCTCGCTTTCGTGTCCATGTCTCCCCGTCGCTCCCCTTCTCTCCTTCTTCCACTATGAGGTCCAGCAGAGTGTCTGCTACCTATGAAACCGACCTCCCAGTAAAGAGCCTCACCCCACAGCGCAAGCACAGGAAGCTCTTGAAGGACGGGTCCAGCGAGGTATGGCCAGAAGACATCGAGAGAATATTCGTCCAAGGTAACTTCCCAACGACATCAAACAGCCGTTCTTGCTCACGTCCCGTTCCCATTTCGTTCAGGCCTCCAAGAGTATTGGGATTCACCATGGGCAACCTTTTCTCGTGGCCGGAGCCGCTGGAGGAACCAGTTTCTGGTCGATTACCTCCAGAAACACGGTGTAGACCGTTCCAAAAAGCAGGTCGCCAGCCACATCCAGGTTTTGCGAAATATGTGGAAAGGTGAACCAGGTGTGCCCCGTTCTCGTCCTTCGTATTCTCTTTATATGCCAACATGCACTTGCTAGAGTATAGGCTAGGTCGCTGGAGGAGACGAGCTTTACCTCGAGACCGATATCAAGGCCGAGGACCAGTCAGACCCTCCGTTACTGACCTCCACCTCCTACGATGAGCACTCACCAGCTTCTGATCGATCGGGTTGTGCCGCTCGCTCCATCTACTCTAGCTCGGGTTCTTCAGTGTGTTCCGCAACGGAACTCGCCGTGCCACACCTGAGCACACGCGTGCCCACAACCGATGACAGTGGTTGTCTGAGATCGTTCTCGCCGCCAGAGTTCTCTCGAGCAGAGCCTCGACGTTTATCACCCCTTGCAACTTCCTGGACCTCGGACACTTTACAGCCTTCGGCTTCACGATCCTGTCGGACAGATATTTACGGCACTATGGGGGAAACACTTGGCAGTACAGCACAAATCGCACCGGGCGCATTGCAACAACCGAGTCTAATCGAGCCCCCGCTCGTATATCCTGAGTCATCCCAACTCCATGTCGACCACCCGGCTAACCCGACGAAGCTTGTGCGACTGTCTCTGTGGGCGGAGGGCATGCAGTCCTACACTGTACCACTGCACCTGTCCACACAACCTTCCATGGCGGCAGTCGCATTATGCATCAGACTTCATCTCCCACCAATCGATTCGCCATGCTCTCCGGGACTGCACGGTTTCCAAGGATCCATCACATGTACAGCGCAGCCTTCTTCCGTTTTTAGATGCTCCACTTCTGTTCTTGTTCGAAACCAGTGCGTCTCTCAGGAGATCGGCTTCTGCTCTTTGGTCACGGTGGAACCCACCTGGGCACGGTTTATTGGAAACCTCTACACTGCTTTTACCAGACTCAGCGTTAAGTCGCAGTCGGTGGCTCGACTCCAGTGAGTAATTGTGACTTGCAGCTGTTCATATGCTGTACCCTCATGCTCAACACGTGTTCACCACAGCCTTCCCGACCTACATCGTGCAAAAATTCTTCGTTAACGATGAGGTTACCGCTGTTATTCGTTACGATCTCGATAGAGGCCAGTGCGAGAACATGCCCTCTGCGGAGCTCAGTGGGTTCAAAAAATGTTCTGGTCGAATGGAAAAAGCACCGCCGGCCGCCTACCATGTCGACAGCCAGTTGCCGACTTATACCCGTGCCCCTGGGCAATGCATACCTCGTGCAAGTCTCCCGCCTCAAACGTCTCTGTTAAATGCTCTCCCCCCTGTCGCCCACGTCCGTTCTGGAGGGATATCGCCGTACTGTTTGACACCCTCCTTGCTTTCGTAATTGCGTCCTCATGACACCCACGACCTTGCATCTTCATTGAATAACCACTTGCGCCCCCAAGGCATGTATCAATTTCCACTCGTGCATAGTTTGCGGACCGCTTTTTGCCCATCTGAGTTGTTAGGCTTTCGGACCGTGCTCTATTTGCATTGCTTTCGTTCTGACCATGTATTCTTCATTCTGGGAACAAGATATTGTAGATAACTTTGTACGGTAATTGTTTGGACCCTCCTGGGTTTCTGATTGGTTCTAGTGTAGCTAGAAAGTCTCTGGATCACTTCTCGCACTCAGAAGGTATGATAGGCACGTTGGGGACCCGTGCTTCGATGCGGCGTGTTCCAAACTGAGCGGTTACCTAAGGTAAGGGCCATCTAGCGCTTCAGGTCCTGTCCAATCTACCTAAGTACGAAACAGTGAAATTACGTTCACATTTATACGACGAGTGCTAAGATCTCACTGCCCCTTAGTGCCCCTAATTATGGATTGGTTGTGTACCACCCGCTTGGAGCAAACCCACGCTTATGGTTCGCCTAAGCTGCGGATGCAGTCTGCTGTGATGCGGTGAGCGGTCAATGACCATTGACTGGGTCCAGGGTACAACAGTCTACAGGACTTCTTGCGCTTTTCGCGGAAGGAACAACAGTCAGAACCCTAAAAAGAATGTCCGCGATAGTAGTACAAGGCTTCTTTGTTCGGAACTTTGTGGTGTGACGTGGGGCGCATCTGGAGGATCGGCATTCTCGGTTAGAAGCTGACGGGGAGGATGAACCTGAACGAGGTCGGTGATCGATAGAAGTACTTTAGTACTAAGTACATGACAATGCACGTTTCACATTCAAGCCTGAATTCAGGGTTAAATTTTCCACTGTGGGCAGCATTTACGTGAGATGTCGGCTGCGGCCTGTGAAACAATGAGATGGTGCAATCACAATACCAATAAGTACAACCCTGGTGTAAGTATCTTGGCTAACAGACTAGCATCCTGTGACAGCCTGATGCATCTCGCCAATTGTTTATGAATGGCTCGCGTATGCGTCTAGTTTTGCGAAGTATGCGACAGGTGCGATTTGTCAGTTTGTCCAAGTTAGAAACAGAAAGAAGCTTGCCTGAGACAAACCAAACTTTCGGGTTATGTTCGTCACATGGATGTTCCACAGGGCAGACGGCGTTCGTTTCGAGCATTCGCAGACACCCTTCACCCACCTTCGTCGTGTTGTCAGGACGCCTTTTTAAACGTGGACCAATTGATATATGAGCCCGGCCAGTCGCGCATGCTTTGGCTCTCGGGGAGAAATGGTACGGCTAACATCTATGACGGCATTGGATCCAGTGGGATTCCATCAAGGAAGCCAAACACTGATCAAGGTAATCCAGCGGAACAAGAAACGACCAATCAGAAGCGACTCCACAGTTCGACAGTCCTGAATCTGATCGCAAATGGGTGTCAAAAGAGCCATTGTGAGTTCTGGCGATACAGCGAAGAGGAGGCCAGTTTCAATCTCGACTTCCAGATGGGTCACAGGCTAATCGGTCTCAAGTGGACTGGCCGCCAATCAGCAAAGCTTGCTTGAACCTCCAGTGCTACCTATCATCCGGCTCAGATCAAATCGAAATTGATTTTGCTTGAAGTTGTTAATACTTGTATGGTCACATGACTATGAACCGTTACATAAACGTCATGCCGTCGCGCTGGTGGTTCGTGGTGTTAGCTTTCCAGAAGCTGCCTCGCGTCGGGCATGGACGGGCCCCAACCCCAAGAAGAAGACTTTACTTCTCTTCCTATATCCGAAAGACTTACTCACAAGAATTGGAAAGCCCGTGTCAGTGCATACGAAACGCTCATCAAGGCTTTCCAAACGAGTGCCAGCGACAGTGATCCTGTCTTCAAACCCTACATCTCGAACCCCGATCTTCTCAAGAAGATTGCTACGGACAGTAACGCAGTCGCGCAGGAGAAGGGCGTCGAGTGTCTGGTTTCGCTAGTCAAGTATGCTGGAGAAACTGCCGTAAAGACGAGAGACATTGTTGTTCCTGCCTTAGTCGACAAGTGCCTCGGTTCTGCTAGGGTCGGTACGAAGAATCAGGCTATAGAACTCATTCTCCAATACGTGGAGGTGGAGAACTCTGCTGCCGGTGTAGTGGTGTGTCTATTCGACCCCGATTACGTGCAAGTCTCTAACACCGTATTGCTCTTCATAGACTGATATTATTCCTGGCCTATCTGCGAAACAACCGAAGACCGTTTCGGCCAATGTCCTCGCTCTTAAGGAGGTTGTCCGGTAAGCGTTGAGGTTTTCCGGTGGCATCATATCTGGTATCGCTCTTATCAATGTCTGGTGCCAGGATTTTCGGAACGCAGGTTACCCCGCTAGCTCCCGTACTTAAGATATTACCCAAGATTTTTGCTCACGCAGATAAAAATGTTCGCGCTGAAGGAACACAGCTTGTCCATACCATATACCGATATATTGGACCGTCCGTCGATCCCTTTTTGGCAGAACTTAAGCCGGTACAAGTTAAGGAGCTACAAGAAGCATTCGAAACTATGGAGAAGGAGGGGAATGGAAAGGGATCGTTGAAGGCCGAACGTTTTACGAGGGAACATCAACGTGAATCTGACGCCAATGCAGCAAGTGAAGAAACCCCAGAAGGCGTGCCAACTGAAGGTAACGAAGCCATCCATGACCTAGTTCGAAGAACGCTTAATCTCCTGTTAGAAACTGACATCCCCGACCCTCGAATGTTGGCGGAGCCGGCAAACATTGTCTCCAAATTCCCGTCAAATATGCAAGCTAGTCTCGCGTCTTCAAAATGGAAGGAGAGGAAAGAAGTTCTTGACGAACTCCTGACTCTTGTGAATGCCACACCCCGCATTCAGGATACTCCCGAGATATTGGACCTGTCCAAGTCGCTTGCTATCTGTATACAAAAGGATGCCAACGTCAATTGTGTGGTGACAGCGGCAAATGTTCTAGAGGGGTTAGCAAGGGGCGTAATGGAACCGTTTGGTAAGCTCCATGAGGCACTGGTCCCACCCATGTTGGAGCGTTTGAAGGAGCGGAAAGCTAGCGTAACGGACGCTATCGGGGCTGCTTTGGATGCCGTTTTCTTAACTGTAAGCAGTGTTCGATATGCTATTGGTTCTACGCATATTAATCGTTGCGTCAGACTTCCCTATCCGACATAATACCAGATTTATTTCCTTCTTTGAGCAACAAGAATCCACAGGTGAAAGAAGGAACCCTGAAGTTTCTTGCTCGGTGTCTATCAACGTCGTCTACTCCCGTCCAATCAGGCCAAATTAAGACACTCACTGAGCCTCTTGCCATACTATTGGAGGATGGGTTCGAAGGCGCCCGTAACGAGGCTGCAATGTGTTTGGGTGCCTTGATGAAAATGGTTGGAGAACGCCCGCTGAACGCCCTTATGGAGGGGTTGGCCGACGTGCGGAAGTCAAAGGTTAAGGAAGCATATGAGAAGGCCACTGTCAAGTGTAAGACTGGAGCTGGAGGGGGGCCACCTAAGGTGCCGCCACCCGCGAAGGTGACAGCAAAGAAGAAGGTGATCCCAAAACCATCGGTAGCTGAGGAAATAGTTACCCCAGTTACCGCTGCGGACGTTCCAATAGGCGATCCACCTCTTAAAGGAAAACCTACTGCCAGACTGATGGTTAGTTTCTGTGCGTTTTGACTCCGTTAGCCGTCTGAAAAGCTCCTTAGGCAAAGAAGAAAGCGGTAGGTGCGGATGCTCCGGACTCTTCTGGCGGCAGCGGCCCAAGCCCAGCTCCGAAAACCACTCCACCAGTTTCGAAGAAGCCTCCCGTAACAACTGCTGCTGCAAAAGGTGGAAAGCCAGCCGCTCCAAGTGCACTTGACACCTTTAAGTACAAGCACACTCCCGAAGATGCCGAGGGGCTGGCCGCAGAGTTAATACCAGCAAGCATCATGGAAGGACTTGGGGATGCGAATTGGAAGACGAGGCTTGCAGCCTGCGAGGAAATGACAAGTTGGCTTCAGGGTGTGGTAGCAGAGGTTGATGCGGAGGTCATCGTTCGCGCCATCACAAAGAAGGGTTGGAACGAGAAAAACTTCCAGGTGTGACTATCCAGTTGTACGTCCCCCGGCGCGCTAACTGTTATTACAGGTTTCCGCGAAGTTGTACGCTATCTTGACGAGCCTGGCCGAAAGCTGTCCGTCGTTTGGAAGGTCTTGTGTGGCGCTGTCATCTGGCCACTTAAGTGAAAAACTAGGAGATTTGAAGCTGAAGAAGCCTGCTGCAGATGCGCTTACTGTGTTTGCAGAGAAGACTTCTTTGCAGTTCGTTCTCAGTCAAAGTATGTGATTCCGTTGTGTTGATATTTGCGTTTCACCTGCAACCCGGACCAGTTTACGAGCCATTAGGAAAGCAGAAGGCTCCAAAGGTCCTCGCTGACTCCTTGGTTTGGATCGACACTGCAATCAGTGAATTCGGTATTGCAGGATTATCCCTTCGCACGCTCATTGAGTTTCTGAAAACTGCGTTGAAAAACTCCAACGTTACCGTACGTACAAGTGCAACCAAGACACTCGTCACAGTTAAGCTTTTTGCTGGTTCAGGTAGGTTTTTTTTTTGGCCAAGATCGTATGCAGACATATGACGGCTATGAAAGGGATTAAGTCATTCTTGGAGGATATCAATCCGCAGTTACTTGCCACTATTCTGAGCGAGTTTGACAAAGTCGAGGGCACCCCCGCACCAAACCCTACACGGACATCAGTCGACGTTACTGCGGTGGCTCCGGCATCATGTGATGGAACTGCCAAAGGCGATTTGGATCCTTTGGAAGAGCTCTTCCCCAGGGTAGAAATCGATAGTTTACTGAAGGGAACCTCTATTCTGGCAGACGCGAAGAGTGATGCGTGGAAAACCAAGAAGGAAGCTCTGGAAAGTCTTCAAGCCATTCTGGATCAAGGCACGAATAAACGCTTGAAGCCTACGATGGGTAAGTAACGTTAGCATTGACCCGGGTGGTGCACTCAACATCGGGCAGGTGAGATAGGACAAGTTCTAAAAGCCAGGGTCGTTGACACAAACAAAGTTGTGCAAACCCTCGCACTCGACATTGTGGCACGTGTTGCTACAGGCATGGGCAAACCGTTCGAGAAGCAGACCAAATTCTTTGTTGTTCCTGTAGCCACCGTACTCTCAGATCAGAAGGCCCCGATCAGAGCAGCGGCTTTGCAGACTTTAACTGCCATTGCCAACGCATGTGAGGGTTTGGAGCCGATGATTCACTTTCTAGGCACGGCGTTGGAAGCGACCAATCCTACCCAGCGTGCCTCGTTACTCGGGTGGATTGCAGAGTATATGAAGGAGCATCAATCTTCCCATCCACTTGACCTAAGTTCGTGGGTCAGTACCACCGTGACTTGCTTGGACGATAGAAATGCGGATGTACGGAAGGGCGCACAAGCACTTCTTCCAGCGTTGATTACCTCCGTTGGTTTCGACAAGGTCATGTCCCATACAAATGGACTTAAACCAGCATCACGCAAGACAGCGGTACCACTTATCCAGGCTGCCAAAGACCAAACTCCTACACAAACACCAACCGCGCCTCCCAAAGTGGCTAACAAAACTGTAAGTAACCCTGACCCGCCATCCCCAGTAAACTCTCCCACCCCTCCCCCTGCAACGTCCGGAGCTCCAGGAAAGGCTGCCGGTGTGCGCAGGAAGTTGCCACAGGGTACCTCCCGTCCAGATTCTGGAGCTGAATTAGCGGAAGAGCCGGCATCGATGCGTGTGTTGAGCAAACCTGGTCTCAAGCGACCTGGGATTCCTGGAGTCCCTCCCAAAGTCTCGACTCCCACCCTTGCGGCCCTCCCCTTTGTACAAATGAACATCGAAACAAAGCGCTCAAGGTTAACCAAAGATGGGCAGAAGTGGATCAACGAATCTGGCTCCACCCGAAAGGATCTAGCTGACTTACTGCAGCATCAGATGGATCCCCATACGTCGAAGGACCTTGTTGCACAGCTGTTTAGCCATGACCATAATGCTGTTAACGATCACGTGGCGGGCCTGTCGACTGTGCATGACTTTTTTTCTGCTGCAGAGTCTGGATCAGATAAATATGGCGCCCCGGCTGAAGATATGCGTACCGTGGGCTTAGCTTGTTCTGATCTTGCTCTGAAATACGTGTCGATCAAAATTCATGAGCCTCAGTCCAACCTCGTGTCTCGATGTCTGGATGTGGTTGAAGCAGTCGTATCTTTCCTGCGTAGTCTTGACGCACAGATTGACGACTCTGAAGCTTCCTGCTTTGTTCCGACGCTGATTTACAAGGTAATCAACACTGCCATGCTCCAAACTGCTCTGACAAATCTTCTATAAGCTGGGTGACTCACGGGAACCTGTCCGGATACGCGTTCAGAAGATCATCCAGAGTCTATCGAAAATCTATGCATATAGCCGGATATTTGACCTCCTTCTCGAACACGGCCTAAGGTCCAAGGTCGCAAAGACTCGTCAGGGAGCTTTGGATGAGATTGTAAATCTACTGAAGCGTAATGGGATAGGAGCCTGCCATCAACCCAGCAAGGCATTCCCGGCTATTGGGTCGATGATAGCTGACAAGGATTCTGCTGTCCGCAAATCGGCACTCACCGTTCTCAGGTCAGTCTACTGCGATCGGTTAGTCGGTGGCATTACTGACATGAAGCATCAGCGAGGCCTACACCCTTGTGGGTGAAAGGGTTTGGAACTCGATAGGCCCTCTCCCGCCAAAAGACAAGACACAGCTTGAGGAACGGCTTCGCCGCGTTCCAGGACCGAGTAGCCCAACAAAATCGGAGCATCAAGTCGCTGCGCCTCCCGCACAAGTTGCTCGCCTTACAAATGTCCATTCACGACCCGAGTCTCCCGGTGGAAAATCTGGTGGAATCCCACGACCTGCAAGTCCAGCCGCTTCCACGATATCTCGCATTTCCAAACCTGCCTCCCCAGTGCGAACGCTGAGGTCAGCTTCACCAGCGCCTTCTCACGTCGATAGACCTGTTTCTCCGGCAAGGGTCTCTAAGCTCCCTGGGCCTACTGCCTCCAGCGGATTGCCGGGACCATCGATCTTGAGCGGCTCATCCTTACCAAGTGTGACATCGCCCTTGGCTTCTCGCCCGAAAAGCATGCTACCCTCCCGTCTAGGTCAACTTCGCCCACGACCCAACTTACCAACCTTCCAATCTGGCGCTGCGAAACTGCCTGAGGAGGTATCCGAACTCCCATATGTGACTCCACCTAACTCTCGTGGAATCGTTGATATGCCGCCTGAGGAGGCTATAGATACGCTAGCCGACACTGCGGCGTCTTATGATGACCAACCTCTGGCTGCAGCTAACGACATCACGATCACGATCTCTAGCATACTGAGCAGCGATGCGTCACGCAGCGTAGATGCCCTGAAGAAGATCCAGAAAATACTCATGATCAAACCTGAAGATGGACATACTTCCTCTGAGTACAAGGAGCTGGCGGAACACACTGAGGGTCTCATAGAAACCATTACGCTTCAGATGTCCCACGTATTTGAACGACAGGAGGATTTGGTCACCGACGACAACTTTCGACTGGCAAAGCATCTTATCCAAACTCTTAACACCTTCTGTGATCACGTACTCTTGGCAGAATCGCTGACGGTGGACATCCTTACACCATTGCTTGAGGAGCTTACTTTACGTCTTCTCGAGACGGATGATAGTCACGTCAGCAAGGTGAAGGACATGTCGCGGTTCATCAACATGATTATCCTTCGACTGTTTGCAACCGGCCGCAAGATGTCGGTGTTCCGGTAAGGACACGCGACACACTCATACGCATCAGTTACTAAGGATTTTTAGTGCTCTCTTCGCACTGCTTCTCCAGATCGTCAAACCATTTCCCAGTAGCGGCACACTACCAGAATCAAAGGAGGCGCGGGTGGCAGAGCTCGTTCTCAAATGTGTATGGAAACTGGCGCGAAATATACCACAAGACCTTAAGGAGCAGAAACTGGATCCTGTTGAATTACTCCCTGCGGTGGAACACTTCCTGCAATCAGTTCCACCCAACGAATGGCGGGCAAGAGCTACCAACAAGGTTCCATGCGGAGACATGCCACTGAGAACTATTAAAGTTGTGATCCAGCATGTTGTCGGTAAGCGGGTTAGATGATGTCAGTCTAGTCCACCACTTACATGGTCACTCTAGCCCACTATAGCGACGACGTGTATGACATTCTCTCTGCGTCTTTCGACGATCCCTCTGCCACGATTGTCTATCCCTACGTTTACCGGATCTTGAATTCTGTCCCCAAGCCCACGGAGCCTGTAGCACGACCCCATCACAGTCCCACAGGAACGTTAAATCGGCCATACTCGGTTGCGTCCACTCGCCCTATCTCTCCGACGGGTTCGGCATCTGCCGCTAACCGACACTCCTCACCGGGACACGGAACTAGCGCTAGTGTCTCCTCGCACAACGGCTTCTCACCTCCAATGGAAGAGCCGGATCCGGAAGCGCAGTTAATAACCATTATCAATCACATTTCTAGCGAGACTACCGGAGCAATGCATAAAGAAGGAATCACGGAGTTGCACCACTTCCTGAAGAACTACCCTCATAAGCGTCCACGGGTCGAAAAGCTTCTAGAAACCACGGGACCGGCGTTTCGCAAGTACATCAACCGTGCGCTGGCTAGCCGTGCTGCGGAGGACCTGGAAAGGTCGGCAGCTGTTGCCAGTACTTTGTCAAGTACGAGTTCTCCCAGCAACGTGGTTTTGTAACTCATGACCGACCTCAGAGCTGGAAGCCAACGGCCACGACACTCATCCGACCTCCCCTGTCACTCGTGAGGGAGATGGTTCTCGACCAACGCCACCTGCCCCAGATGCCCCTGGCGATGACCGATTGCATCAGCTACACCACATATTCCACTATAAACGGTCCAGCACGACGAGCAATGGCTCGGCAAGGCGAATGTCTGAGACGTGACCTTGGGTCGTGTTTATCTGTTATGTTATATGCTACTCATAGTACTCTTCAATGCCTGTATACCGTACACAATTGCACGCAGAATATCACAGCATCCATTCTGGTCGACTTGGCTGGTATCGGGCTTTTCGGACTGATGGGTACATACTGTCACAAGTGCATCCCTAAATACACTATCAGTCTTCCACGCTCTCGGGACAGGGTCACGAGTTTGGTCTTGTTTGATGAGAGTGACCACCCATCGCTGACGTCGAGCATTGCGTCGACGCCAGCAGCTTAGGCCGAAGTTGACTCTTGTTATCTTCAGGCGGACTTGCTGGCGACCCGCAGCTGCTTACGGGTTCTTTCCGCTCTCTCCTCCGTTACGACTTGTCTCCGCGTTCGACCACCTGACATTTGCCACTTCTAAAATGGCTACTGTCGCATATGAAACTGCATTGATGTTCTGGAGAATAATTACCCAAATATTCTTCAGGGAAATACGTCCCAGAGGTGCCTTCAATATCCCGCAGGATGGGCCGGTCATATTTGCCGGTGCACCCCATAGCAATCAAGTAGAGCTATTCACATCTATACGCTGACTGTATCTGACATCGTACATCAGTTCCTTGATCCTCTTCTCCTAAGTCTGGAGGTATACCGAGAAACACGCCGCCGTGTTCATTTTTTGACTGCTGCCAAGAGTATGAAGCGTAAAGCAGTTGGGTTCTTTGCTCGACAGATGGACAGCAGTGCGTTTCCAGATCTTCACGACTAGCATACATTCCGACTATTGCATAGTACCTGTGGCTCGGGCTGTGGACGAGGCCAAACCTGGAACTGGGTTGGTGTACCTTTCGCCCGATGACCCTTGCATAGTGCTTGGGGAGGGAACTCGATTCAAATCAGAATTCTCTCCTAAAATGCAAATTATGCTGCCTAAGTCCGTGAACTCAGTCGTTGCGGAAGTTCTCAAGGTTATATCAGACACTGAACTGCGCCTTAAGAAAGAGTTTGGAAGTGAAACAGGCAAGGGAACCGCTCGTGTACGAGAGAAGATGGCGGAAACAGTGGCAGAAGGGAGAAGGGGCTTTCCGTTCAAGATTCTACCATTCATTGACCAGCAGGAAATGTATCATGGAGTCTATAAACGGCTGAAGGAAGGTGGTTGCATAGGAATTTTCCCTGAAGGTTTGGAATCTATTATGTATGCTTCATTCCTAGTTGACGATGTGTCGCAGGTGGAAGTCACGACAGAACCGATCTCCTTCCCCTGAAAGCGGGGGTATCTCTCATGGCACTTGGGGCAATGGCGAATGATCCAAGTGTAAAAGTCAAGATCGTGCCTGTTGGTCTGTACTATTTCCATGCTCATCGATTCCGATCACGAGGAGTCGTGGAATTTGGAAGTGCACTCGATGTACCAGAGGAATTAGTCGAAATGTTCAAACAGGGTGGTCCCAGTAAGCGGGAAGCAGTAGCAAAGCTTTTGGATCTTATCTATGATGGCCTGAAAACCGTAACAATAAGGGCGCCTGATTATGACACTCTTATGGTGCAGTGCTTCCTGGCTAGCGTCAACCCTCTGCTTACCTCTGCAGCACAGTTGATACAGGCCGCCCGACGCCTTTACAAAACTCCAGGGCAACACCCTACGTTGGGACAGGTGGTCGAGCTTAACCGTCGTTTTTTGGAGGGTTACACGCATTTCAAAGACGAACCACGTGTACAAAAACTGAAGGCTGATGTATTGAAGTACAATCGACTTCTCCGAGATCTTGGATTGCGAGATCATCAGGTAGAGCAACATACTTATCTCTGGGCGAGACTGACGATCATAACAAGGTACCGCGGGCGAAGAAAGCGAGTTGGAAAACTTTGAGTCTTCTACTGTACCGTCTCGTCCTCTTATTGGTTTGGGCAGTTCTCGCACTGCCCGGAACGATATTGAATGGCCCTGTGATTATTCTGGCCTCCGTGATCTCCAGGTGGAAGGCCCAAGGTACGAAAGACGAAGTGCAAATAGATGTCGTGACTGACTTGGCGATACTAGAGGCACTCGCAGCTTCTGTTGTCAAGGTCGCAGGTCGAGACGTGCTTGCGACCTGGAAAATCCTGATTTGCCTTGGTGCTGCTCCACTTTTGTACACGTTTTATGCGATCCTTGCGACGGCAATTGCCGTGAGGACACAGGCTCCTCTGGGAGTACGATTATGCACTCCCTTCCTGGTTATCTGTGCGCTACCTTTTATGAATTATGCAGCTCTTAAATTTGGTGAGGCGGGGATGGACGTTTTAAAGTAGGTGTATGTCGCTCTAGTTTGCGGGTTCTGGGCTCATCTACATTTCACAGGTCACTTAGGCCGCTTATCCTTTCCCTTGGTCCTGGGCATCAACGTGATCTGGACAAAGTAAAGGAAATGAGGATTCGACTTTCAAATGAGGTCGTGAGCGTCATCAACGAATTTGGACCCAGGCTTTATGATGATTTCGATCAAGTAAGTTGCCGTCCCGTCGTAGCTATTTACTTGTCTGACACGGAACAAGTTCCGCATCTTAGTCCCAGCCAGCGCTCCGCCTTCAACTGGTAACCCAGGAGTTTGGCGCCGAAAGAGCAGCGTCGGCCAGGTAGATGCTCAGGGCAACCTGCTTATCCACCCAATGGTAGGGTCTCACCGTCTCCATGGATGTTGTACGACTCATACTTTCCAGACATGGATAGACGAGAGATTATTTGGATGGAGTCGCACCGCGACTCGCGGCACCAACGCGTCGGGAGGAAGTACACCAGTCAGCAGGCCTCAAACACCTGATGAATCAGAAGAGGAAGACCACGGCGATTATGACGACGTCATCAATTACATTCCTGCATATGAAGACGCATCCCGCGGAAAACTTCGTAGCCGGCAGGGTTCGTATGCAGACCTACAAAGGCTTCGGATGTCATCTGCCACTCAGACACACACACCCGTAACATCCTCTGGAGCTCAGATCTCGGACAGTCAATTGTCACATTTACGGTCACGCAAGCGCAAAGAAAGTCTTTCTGACCTCGTACCTGTGGAACGCATTGCCAATGTAGATCGACGGGAGGACTTTGAGAAAGTGACAAAAGGCCTTAACAAGGAGATCAGCGAGAAATCTGGTGCATAGGGCGGTGGATAATGTGGCGTAGGTATTATACATCACGGCCGCACACTACCCTGGGTATGAGGTATGCACGGTCTAGTAAGGGAGTAACAAGGACGATTACTTCGCATGCGACTGACGTATTACCGCAAGGAAGGAATTCAGGAGGGTAACCCTCGAACTTCGATGTAGGGGTTGTCTCGAAGGCTTGTCTTGGAGAACTCCATGCCACAATCAGCATTCGTGCACCTTTAAATGTCTAAATGCCTAATGGCTACAGGCCACATACAGAGACCACTTACTTGAGAACACCAGAAGATTCGTTGAAGAACTAAACAACGTATTGACTTGCCGCCCACCAAGAACGCCAGATAATTAAAGCCCACCTGTATTTGAGTGCAGCCCCCGTGTCGTGCCCAGTAGGAACCTAGCGCCTCAGGCCCCAGATCCATACACCTTATTTCTCTCTGTAGAATGTGGCTCAGAGCTAAGCATAGATGGGGATGTCAACACCTACTGTCCTGCTATGGTATTTGTCGCTGGCGCTAACAGTGAACAAGATGTCAAATCGTGAAAGACGCCGTCACTGACGGTGTGTGTTTGGTGATAACGTAGATTGGTCTCCCTCGCGACGAACCGCACTTCTCGACGAGGAGATGAGGCTCGTCATTGTTAATTGACATCGCTGAAGTGGCTTTTGTTGGATCCACAGGTGAGGTCGAATGAAGGAGGCAGAACAAAGGCGATAACGTGCCCACCACAGCAAGTATGTATATACCCAATAATACTGTATGACATTGTCAGCAATCAATACACAGATAGTGCCATTGTGGACCGTGACGACTAGTAAGTAAAGATAAGGCATACACATGTACACATGTCAGTAAGTGATAAAACAACCACCATACCACATTCGGGAGAGCTCGAGATATTATGCCCTGACCAGTGCCCAATTGAGGCCACGGAAGCAAACACATGCGGAAGTATTTCTCGTCCTCGGTCCATGCTTTCAGTACTACACACGTCGAGATGAGCATAGGGGACGTACATAGTATTATTCCCAGACCCACTGATAACCACTGTGTCACCTGAAAGGGAGTGCTTTTGAAATATCCATGTGCTTGGCAGAATCCGCCAGGATCACTATCTAAGCTTAGATCTAAGCGACAGATACTCGTGTCTGTGTTCGTGTGAAACAAAGGTCTATGACCTGCCACAGGTGGCAATAATATTGAAGTGTGAGCGACAGCTGCACAAATATCGTGACAGCCAGGGAAAGGTCTGTATCACATACTCTGTATGGTGAGGCTACAGCAACTTCGGGAATCATTAATCACTACAATACTGGATACACTGGCACACACAAAGACAAACACCTCGCCATGATGCCGGCGGAGCGAGGAATACAAACTAGTACAAGTGTGTGGCAGACTGATATGCGGTGAAGTGTGCAACGAAGGTTGGGCTTCACAGTACTGATGTCTACGTTACTCAGTAGGTCCCGAGACGCAGTCTAACATATGTAGCCCGCCATTCGAACGCGTAAACAAACGATTCATTGGGTTTAAGGGGATTTAGCACTTTCAGTCCCTGCTGTAAGAACTTCCACACCGTTCTCAGTTATACTATGACGAGGGAGGGTAAGTAGCTGCATATAGGATGATCAAGCTCGCGTACAGGAGGGTTTCCTCAAACTGGGCACTCCTCTTTCCATCGATGGTAGTTGCTGTCCAGGAATCACCCCAATGAATTACGTCCCAATTACCTCCCAAATTGATCATCTACAGGCTGTGAGAGGAGTGCAGTGGTGGAGTCCAACACTGTCAGCTTACAGGTTCGATAGTAAAACACTGATGAGGCGAGTCAATGATGGCTAGCTTTGGAGAAATTTCCAACCACGCTTACCATGCCAGGCTTCATCGACCCAACAGCCTTATTTTTTGCGTAATGAGGGATATTAGGAGCGGTATGAAACAGGTTGTTTACACCGTGACCAGTGTATGTCCGTACTACTGCACAGCCATTTGCTCGTGCAATAGGTTCACTATACCAAGTTAGCGAAGCACGTCGAACATCCTAGATGAACTAACATAGCCTTGCCGATGTCACGAAATAGTGCACCGGGCTTGCACATCTTAATCGCTGCATCGAGGCATTCACGGGTGGTGCGGATTAACTTGGCGGAATCTTCGTCTACCTTTCCAACAGGATAGGTTGCGTTGAGGTCACTGTGAAAGCCTATAGTGGTGTGTTAGTAACGTAAGCCACCCTTCATTGCACGTCCCACCGTCGTAATACAGCGAAATATCTATAGGGATTGTATAAGCGGTCTGCTGAGAAAGGAGTGTGTTAGCGCACCAAGATTGATGATATCTCCTTCCCTCAATTTCCGCCGGTCTGGGATGCCATGGCAGATGACTTCATTTACAGACCTTGTATATGTCATGTTGGATCATCGCATATATACATAAACACGGGAAACCTTACGTGCAAACAGACTTCGGAAATTTCCGGTAATTCAGCGGAGATGGGTATGCGTTTCTGTCGATGGTGGCTTGATGCACGATGGCATCCAGCTCATCTGTGGTGATTCCTGGGCGAATATGCGACGCAGCAAGATCAAGGACTTCTCTTCCTAACTAAAGTAGAAAGGGAACGTGTCATGTATCGTGGTCAAAATCAACCGAGGGAGTGTTGCAGTAGATACACCTACTCTACTTGCCGTTCGCATTTTTTGGATCTCGTTCGCATCAAGAATGCGCGGAGGATCGCCCAATGTGCGCGTTTCGGATAAGGGGACGCCTGAAACAATGTCAACACGACCGCCATGCCACAAATGCTGATCTAACCGTCATCACGTAGCGCATAGTCCGGCCGTGGTATATGTGCGGGTACCTCCCGTTTGGGTGAAAGTGGATATACGGGTCGTAACGTTCCCGAAAAGGGGTAGCTTGGAAAGGGATTGTAGGTACCATCTGAAAGAAAAAAGGAAGGAAAAGGTGAGTGAGTGATGACACCAGTCACAGCAAGCTGCACACCGTTTGGGGGCCGCACGAGATCATGAATGAGTTTGTGGTTTTTCTAGATGAATGAAGGTGAGGGTCTTTGCGCGTTATGGCGCAAAGGAGCGTACCCCTGTAGGAGATGTGGCCGGTGAGCATATCAGGGTTTCAGGAGGGTGCTAAACCACTCACAATCCGCCTTGAAGCATTCCTGACCACAGAAAAAGGATCCGCGAATTCCAAGCCTGATATATGCGGAGACGTCAGTCAGAGCCGACAAATGTGGGACAGGTTGTACTTGTTACAAGTTGGGCATTCGAGTCGGGACGGTGGCTTGCCTTGCGAGCAGTTTTTGCTCTGGCACAAGACAACGGGTGCTGAGTTCATTCAAGGAAGGGTATAACAAGGCTCGATCGTAGGTAAAAACCAAAAAGCAAGCTTGTCGTGATGAATCTGGCCGACATCACATCATCATCCTGATCACGTGAATTCACTGCCCAATAGACGTTCCTACATGCCACCCTTGCTATGACTACTTCGATGCCGCTGTGAGGGTGGCATGCATGGGGCAGAGCAGGTTGGGCTACTTGTTTGCGTAGCTAACGCAGTCAAACTCATCCTCGAAAATCCGTCTGGTCCCGCGGTACGACCCGCAAATTGGCATGAGTAAAAAAAACACTACGGAAATACCGTTCCGGGATGTTCCTGCCAACCCTCACCGCATCATATCTAATTATGTTTGGACGTGTGCGTAGATGTAACGAATCGCGGCTCGTAACGCCTCGGATTATACCTCTTCACTTCGCCTCGGAATTTACTTAGTCTACTCTCCTGTCAATGTTTCTTTCTTCCCCTTTGTTTTCTCTTTTTAGTTACTCGTTTGTCTCCTGCCGCACTCTGAACGTATATAAACCCTTAGTACTTGATGTATTCTCCTCAGTTGTTCTCAAACAGAGACCTTGGACAGTTCTATCGCGAGCCCTCTAAGCCTCACCTCTGCCGAGAATCGACTACCGTGTGGCCGAAAACTACCCTTTCCGTCACATATTTTGAACTGCCTTTAACCTCTCTACTTACTCCCTAAACCGAACTCGACTTTGACGTTGCCCGCTCGTTACTGGCTTGATCACCCGGTGCGTAGTCGCTTCGCCAAACCCGTTACTGATGTCTTCTTCTCCGTTTAACCCCAAAGCTATTAACGAAGAGATACGGCGCCGTTTCTGGTCCTTCGAGCCAGAACAAGGCGGCCCTATCCGATTTGGTGGGATTACTGGAATCGACCATGACGTAGACGTACCTACCGAGTCAGTTATCCCATCAGCTCACGAACCCTCTGGATTCGTTAGGACACAGGGCGATGCCCTAAAAGGCCGCGCCGACCTTGGAAACCCCGAGGAAAGCGTGAACGACGTGCTGAGAGATGCCGTCGAGCAGCCGGTCCACGAGCTCGGGAGCACGCCACGCGGCTGTGCCCCAGACCCCCCAGTATCGACTGGAGAGGAAGTAGAAGCGCACGCAGAACCAGGCGAGGGCTTTGAGAAGCCACGCTCGCCTGCACGAAGTACTGTATCGATAATTAGGACGTCAGTACTGTTAGACCAGAACCGCTGGCCCGCATGGATGCGCGACGAACCCGAAATAGACCCAAAGTCCGAGAATGCAAATAAGTTCAGTCCTAAGCTGTTATGGTCAGACCTTGTACAGAATGAGGAAGCGTTAAAGAACTCTGTTCCCCAATGGTATGGAATACCGATTACAAATGACCACAAGAAAGATAAGACTATAAGTAAACCGGCTTCAGAAAGAAGCACGCCGAAACTCACCAAGGACAGGAAGGAAAAGTGGAGGGCCTCCACTCCTGTTGAAGTTGCAAGAGAATTACCTATCGACAAAAGCGGTCCAGAAGCAGTGGAACCTGCTGAACATATGATTACCAAACTGAAAGAGGCCGGCCTGGTCGAGCAGCTCGACAGTGCTGAGGCGGTGATCCGCCAACAGCAGGCCATCATCGAGTCCTTAAAACGACAGAAAAAGCGTGAGTCGATAAAGCCAGGACCTTCGGGACTCAGCGCTGAACAGAAACAATGCACGCAAAAGGAATTCACCGCTGACACTAAGCCGAGTTCCGAAGTGGTAAATCAGCCAGAACCGCTTAATCGTGAAAAGAGTGTAAAGACGCACCGTCAGAAGAGTAAAGGAAACCCGAATAAAGAAGCTCAAATTGCCCGAGCATCGTCTGTATTCCCGCGCGAGAGCACCGTACTTCGTGCGATGCATGGGGACCCTAGTGATAGCAGTAGTTCGTCAGATTCTGATGACACAGAAAAAGGACGACGCGGACCTAACGATAACCCACCACAACGACGACCCATAGCACCGAGTGAATCATCAGATTCTGATAAAGATGAACCATCGTCGTCATCTGAAAGCGACTTCTCGTTCGGATCGGATTTCCTAGACGAAGAACCCTCGTCTATACTTACCACCGACTCAGACAACACTAAAGCCCGTAACGTGAAAAGAAACGCCGCTACCGTGCTAAGTTAAACAAATTAAAGTACCAGCAGTCATTCTTGAAAGAAGATCCTCCGTTTGCCTACCGCGGCGAGATACAAGTTGGCTTGTTTAAGAAATGG